>PVJC01046591.1:0-13213 GCA_004026665.1 Murina feae
CAGGCAAGCAGTTAGGCTAAACCAGCAGTCAGACATCCCCTGAGGGATCCTGGATTGGAGAAGGTGCAGGCTGGGCTGAGGGGACCCCTTCCCCTCTTCTCCCCCTTGCATGAATTTCGTGCACTAGGCCTCTAGTATGTTATAATTACATAACTACAACCACCATGTTAAAAGGCCAAAATGACCTGGCAGTTTACTCTTACCCCAAATTAAAATTATACACCAATTTAAGCTTGATAAGTTATTATTTTTCTAGATATGTGCTGCTCTGTGAAATACAGTAGTTACTAGTCACATATGGCTACCTAAATTAAAATTAAATAAAATTCAAAATTCATTCATCAGTTGGACTAGCCTCCTTTCAAGTACAAAATAACCACAAATGGCTAGTAGTTGTGTTGGACAACATATAGAACACTTTCATTACAACAGAAAGTTCTCCTAGGGCAGTGCTATTCTCGATGGAGTCACCAACATTTTGCAAGTGGAAGAATGCACAGCAAAGACTCAAAACACTTGGGCTCTAAAGTCGAAATCCTAGTTCTGTTACCTACGTGCTGTGTGACAATGAACAAGTTAATCTCTATAAGTCTGTCTACCCTTCTATAAAATTCTATACTGTCTAACACTAGCCTATACCTCAATGATAGTCATGAAGATTAAAAGAGGTAATGCTGGTAAAGCACTCAGAACTCTGGAAGCTTGCAATAGCTGTTAGCTCCCTAGTATAATTAACTATTTATTTATTCTTAGATGTACTGAACATGAACTGAATACTGAGATTTGAAATATAGAAATTAAAGAAAGAGCTCTCACCCATTGGGTAAAATAGAAAAAAAAAAATGGTTGTAATATGAAGCAGCAGGACAACTGAAACGTGTGGAGTGGGGTAGAAGGGGCACTAGATGTTAGTGAACAGCAAGTGCCAAGGCAGACATCTCAGCTCTAGTACGAGGGCTGTGGCTCTCCTTTTGGTCATTTCAGATTATTAGTATCTTCCATTATAGGTGAGAGTGGAGAGAGAGTCTACCTGCTATGAAATGGAACAGAGAATCAATTTCAGCTTATGGCTCTGCCTGACTCTATTATACATTTTAGAATAACATGCTGCTTCTGCAAAATATGGATTTAGACATATCTTTAAAGGCAACCCAGTAAGTCCCTAAAGTACAGAGGCATTCTAAATAAACAGTTCTAAATGAATATTTACAGAAAACATAGTCAAAAAGCAAACTCTGGTGACATAAACTTAAAAATCAAAATTTGTATTGTTTTCAAAATAAAATATACTAACAAAATAGTTTTACTTGTTACTTGTTATAATGCATAGTTGATACAAGATTTAAGTCAATAAATGTAATAATCACTACAAAGATATGCTTTGGATGTGCTAAAAATACAGTTTTCAGGACATCTTAAAAGATAAAATAGCTATGAGAATTAAAATATTACATATTAGAGCATAATATTACACTTTCTATCTAAAGTGCTTAGGCAATAAATCTGAAATTATAACCAGTTATAAAACTGGGCAAACCTAAAACAGTGAAAAATGTTCTGCTGCTATTATAAAATACAATCCCAGTGTGATCATTTACTATATATGTTTTTTTCAAACACCTTCTTATACTGTTGTTAAAGCAACAAATAACAGGGGAAAATATATATATAAAAGACCAAAAGTAATGAACACTAAACTCACTTTATCACCTTCAACATTTTCTTTTATTACAAAATAAACATTTTAAAACCTATAGTTAAAGGCAGATATTAAAAATGACGTTTTGAAATATGAAGCAGTTATGTCTTCCTCAAGAATAGTTTTGAACTAAAGGTACATGACAGCAAACAATGACACCTGGAGTTCCCATTTAAAGTAACAAGCCCTTAAGGCTCTGTGTTGGTTGTGGCTCAGGTGAAAAGTCAGCCTCAAGGTAAAGACAAGAAGAAAACCATACATACAGGGTGGACAAAAGTAGGTTTAGAGTTGTAATACAAATAAATAATACAATCCTATATAATAAAAGGGTAATATGCAAATTGATCCTAACAGCAGACAGCTGGGAATGACTGGTCACTATGACACACACTGACCACCGGGGGGCAGACGCTCAATGCAGGAGCTGCCCCCTGGTGGTCAGTGTGCTCCCACAGGGGGAGCTCTGCTCAGCCACAAGCCAGGCTGACCGCTGCCAGCACAGCGGTGGTGGCAGGAGCCTCTCCCGCCTCCTCGGCAGCACTAAGGATGTCCGACTGCAGCTTAGGCCTGCTCCCCACTGGCAAGTGGACATCCCCCAAGGGCTCCCGGGCTGCCAGAGGGATGTCTGAAGGATTGGGCCTAAGCTAGCAGGTGGACATCCTCCGAAGGGTCCCAGACTGCGAGAGGGCACAGGCCGGGCTGAGGGACACCCCCCACCCCAAGTGCACAAATTTTTGTGCACTGGACCTCTAGTTAATAAATAAGAATACAATAAACTGGTTCCCATACTCACACCTGTAAAACTACTTTTGCCAATACTGTATACTCTTGGCAGTAACCAAGGAATACACCTTAAACTTCATAAAAGAAGGGAGGAAAATGAGAACATAAGTTTGAAACTCTGAAATGCCAATAAAACAAAGATAGGAGCATGCTTTCTCATTCTATGTCACACTGTACACACACTACAACTCTACAGCTATCCAACCTGCAGGTGATAGTCCAAATAATTCTTCAGCTGTTCTAACCATTTAGTGCATACTAAATGTTACTTAAAGACTTTTGTCTTCATAAAGTTCATGCAAAACCACTGGACATTGCAGCAATGGAGTAAAAAAACTCAGAGGGATAAATAAAAATATTCCTCAATTATCTACACTAAAAGAAAAAGATGGATATGAACTCAGTATCCTAGAAAACGTAGACCCTCAATGTATATTTAAATATTACCATGTTAATGACTCCTCCTAAGAGGCATTCCAGAATTCCACTAAACCAATATATATTTGTTAATACCTTTCAGTTATTCATATTGTTTATTTACCAATTAGTGTCCTGGTACACAAATTCATGCACATTGAAAGGAAATTAACTAGAGGAAATATTTTAATATTGCTATTCGCCCTTTCTCTATAAAAGAAGTGTCAACCAAATTCACAATTGACAATGACAGAAACACACACGTGTGATTGGGGCCAGCAAGAGCTTTTTATGTATCGCACATGCGTGAGTCAACTTAGCCTTTTATATGGAGAGAATAAATTTGCTTAATTAGACCTGCTTTCTGATTTAGCTACACTTTTTTCCAGCCCAGTGAAGCACTCCAATTTCTCTTTCAGGAAATTGTCAGCAACACAGCAGTAAATATCAACACCAAGCAGATTATTATTGTAGATCACACAGGGAGAACAAACGGTAGCAGTGTTTGACTATATTCTGCACAGTGAGAAAACCTGAAGTCATTTTCAAAGTCCACCATTTCTTACTTCTTTTCAGCTGGGTTCAAGTTTCTAAGCTTTCTAAATCTCCATCTTCTGGCTAATAAAAAGAAAATAGGATTCCACCAAGTCTCCGGTCTATCTACTCCAGGACTTCTGTGAGGATCAAATGACATGAGGCACATGAAAACGCTTCTCAGACATTTGGTTAAATTGTGAAATGTTTGCATCTGGGTATAAAGCAAGTCGGGTTCTTGGGCTGAAGAAACTCCAAGGAGGCTAGTCACTAAGGAGAGGAAGCTGGGCGTTGCCATGTGACATCATTACCCTGCACCCACAGCCACAGTTTCTGGGCTGGGCTAGGCTGTGGGCCACATTTTGCACCATGCGGTCTTAGCACCGTTGGCTATGACTTGGTGGGCTGTCGCTCTGGGGTGGTGGTGGGGCTTGTGTCCCACTTGGCAGAAGCCGAGTATTGGTTTGTCAGCACCAGATCTGCAGTGCTGTTTCACTTTAAATGGCCAGTGCATGTCATGGCAGCTCCTGCATTGAGCATCTGCCCCCTGGTTGTCAGTGTGTGTCATAATTACTGGTCGCATGGTTGGACGGACACTTACATAAATAGATAATCTGCCTTGCTCCAAGAAAATTCTAAGGCAGCTTAAAATTTTTATGTAAAGTACAAAATGAAGATATAGATATAAAATGGGGGGAGAAAAATAAGAAAATAAAACACAACCAGAGTTAAGGTTTCTACACAAAATGCAGTTAATCACTAAAGTTGAAAAGTAAATAAGGCTATTAGCTTCTGGACTACTAATGTAAAAAGGGAAAGCATTATCAATTTTAAGATTTGCAGAAGCCATAGATATTGGCAGTTTCTATCAATACATAGTACCATCATTCTCCTACTCTTGGTTCTCTAAGGATCTGTATATTTTATATCCCAATTAGCTGTAACCAGATCTGTAAGGATTAGGAACTACAACTGGATACCTACCTGGTATAGCAGGATAGCCTACACTTGGCCTAGCACAAATCTAATATTAAGCCTTCAGTAAACACTAAAGTGAACTGTAAGGGAACATGACCTAGAATTAGGTAGAGTAACAGTGTCAATATGGCATTAAGAAGGCAGACATGTACAAACACGGAGTGCAGACCTGTCAAATACAAAGAAATCTTTTAACTGGGTAAGTGTGAATTATAACATATTTATGCAAAAAGCACACACACTAGGGAGTGTGACAGAGATCGCTATACTAAAAAAAGTGACTTTTCAAAGGTCCCAGCTAAATACTGTCTCACAGAATTCAAGTTAAGCATAGTATAAATAACATTTGAGACTGTCTTGCATGTGATTTATTTTCTTTTTTCTTAATTGAATCACAAATAGCCACAAATGTAATTTTGAGTTTATTTCTCTAGCTACTCACATATGTGAAAAAATAAAGAATGAAAGATTAAAAAAAACCCTGGGTTTAAATCCAAATCAACCATTTCTAGTTGTGTAACCCTGAGCAAGTTGCTTAACCCCAGACATCCCAGAGTGGTTAAAAAGACTAAATGACATCATACATAAAAATCCTTGAAAAGCTACAAAATGCTACATAAATATTACTACAATGACCAACTAGGAAAACAATTAGTGCACTGGTGGCTCTTCCTAGAGCAGTGGTCACCAACCAGTGGTCCACAGATGGCTGGTGGGCCGCGAGGTCTAAAAGGTTGGTAACCACTGTTCGAGAGATCAAACCTATTTAGACACCGTTTCCAATTTCCATCTCAATGCCTTCCTGTTCTTTGATATAGTTTTGAAAAATGTTAACCCACACATTTCCCCTACATACTATTTTCATAACTATAATTTGGAAAATACATTTTCCTCTATTTAATGGCTCTCACCATCAGTAAGGTGAGATAATGGTTAGGTGCTGGCCTCTTCTATATGAGAATACCTTAACTAATTTGTTAAGACAATGAAAAGTAAATCAGTTATAGGATTTACGGTTTCTGATTCAAAAGTTACTACAAAGCTACAGGTACTATAGCTAAAGGCTTTGTGGTACCGGCATAATGACAGACATATAGGTCAATGAAATAAAATTGAGAGTTCAAAAATAAAACTTCACATTTAGGATCCATTCGTTTTTCAACAAGGATGACAAGAAAATTCAACGGGGAAAATGGTCCTTTGAGCAAATTGTACCGAGATGATTGAGTATCCACAAGGAAATGCGTGAAGTTGATCCTCTATCTCACACCCTATACAAGACGGATCAGAGACCAAAACATAAAAGCTAACCAAAAAACTCACCAAAAAAATAGGCATAAATCTTCAGTGTCTTGGACTAACCAATGGTTTCTTAGAAATAACACCACACACACAAGCAAAAACAGAAAAAATATATAGATTAACTGGCCTTTTATCAAAATGTAAAACTTTTTTGCTTCAAACATAACTATCAAGAAAGTGAAAAAATATAGCCACCAAATAGGAGAAGATATTTGTAAATCATATATCTGATACAGGACTTATATCAAAAATAAAGAAGAAGTCCAACTCCATAGTAAAAAGACAATTAAAAATGGACAAAGGACCTGAATAAATATTTCTCCAAAGAAGACATAAACATGGTCAATATGAAAAGATGGTAGTCATCATTACTATCCATCATGTTAATTAATGCAAATCAAAACCACAATGACATACTGCTTCACACCTACTAAGACAGCTATCATAAAAAAGATAGACAATAAAAATTGCCAAGGCTGTGGAAAAATTGAAACTCTCCCCCTTGATGGGAGGGGAAAATGGTGCAGCCACTTTGGGATATAATCTGGCAGTTCCCCAAAAAGTTAAACAGAGGTACTGTATGATCCGGCAATTCCCCTCCTATAGAAATGAAAACTGATGCCCACACAAAACCTGTCCAAAAATGTCCACAGCATTATTCACAATAGCCAAAGGGTGGAAACAACCTAAATGTCCATCAACAGATGAATGGATAAGTAAAATATAGTAAATTCATACAATAGGATATTATATAAGTAAAAAGAAATAAAACACTGATGCACGTTACATACGCATGAAGCTTGAAAAACATTATGCTTGTGAAAGAAGCTAGTCACAAAAGACCACATACTGTATGATTCCCTTTATAATGAAATGTCCAGAATAGGAAAATCCATAGAGACAGAAAGTAGAGGAAGGCTGCCTAGGGCTGGGCGGTGGGAGAGTTGGGAGGAAATGAGGAAGTAGTAACTGCTAAGAGATATGGTGTATCTTTCTGGGGTGATCAATACGTTGTAAAATTGATTATGATGGTTACACAACTCTGAATATACGAAAAGCCACTGAATTTTACACTTTACATCTCAATAAAGCTATTACAATTATTTTAAAAAGTAAAGCAGAGCCTGTGTTCAATGAATTGTAGATCACTGAAACGTAGCAATAAAAAATGAAAACTGCTAGTAAAACTGAACTATATCCTCTGTTTTAGTATTTCCTCCTTTTACTTGCTAAATAAAAAATCAAAATACAAACCAATCATTTTACTGTAGTCTCTACTTTCAAAAAGTAGTAAGAATCTCTGTCCCATTTTCATGCTCATAAAACTAATACAAAATTTACAAAGGGCATCAATTCCACCTGCTAGAACTCTGTAAAGGTACAGCATCAATGTTACCCAATCATGCCAGCTGATTTGGTGTGCGAGGCACTGAAGTCGGAAGCAATGCTAACCAACAGCTAAGCACCTCCAACTCCGCTGGTAATATGAAAACACTTATGAATCTACAGAGACCTCAAAATAGAGCCCTTGCAAATCTTACAGGCCAATTATGTTATCCATGATAAGAGCTGAAGCCAAGCAAATACATCCACTATTTCTAGGACACACTTAAGTATAAAACTAGATTTCACCCAAATTATGAATAATTTTCTATGCGTATGGCTCTACAGATGAACTGAAACGCTGTCTTAGATGTATCACAAAGTTTGGTTTACAAACATTAACTCTTACATGGTAATTTTTTAAAAACTCATAATCAAACTCAGCTTTATTATAAAAAAGAACTATATTGTTGCATTTTTACCCCAAAAACAACAAAAGAGAAAACTGCAAGATGTACAGGCATAAGTTTCCTATACAAAGAAATAATTCAACTTATTAGCAAAGTATTTTGGATACTTTTTAAAAATAATGGTCAGGTTTCTTCAAAACCTCAAAAAGAATTAAACAATAACCTCCTCTAAAAATGCCTTATATAAACTTATCTACCTACACTGAGTGATATAATTCAGGGAGATTTTATATCCACAACAAGTTCAATACTTAAACACAGGCTAGTTAATTCTTTCAATATGATTCCAAGAATTGCTTAACTGGGCATCATGTAAGAGATGCACCAAAATTCGGAAGTCCCATCTCTGACCTGACATACACACGAAACTGGGCTGTTTTAGTCCGTTAAGGTTCCAGAAAATAATACTAAACCACACTCTTAAGTGGAATGCAGCACCCACCCTCTCCCACTGAGACAATCAATAAAAATACTCCTCCACTCCAACTGCCTAAACAGGTAAACCCACAGATGTCTCCTCACACATAATCTTTACCTGGGATAGCAAGCTCGCCACTGCAAACAAAAGGTTTGAGAGGCATGTATTACTGGGAAAGGTAAGACAAAAAGGGAGCGTGAGGGGAAGGGAATGTTGACTCCTTCAATGAGGTAGATAGCTTTAATTTACTAGACTTCTAGAAATTAATTCATTATAACCATTAGGACAGATGTGCAGTCAGCACAGAACTTTAAAAATATCAAGTACAAAAGCACTGTCAAACTTTATGCCAAAAATGAACCAAACTTAAAGTACGCTCTAACTTCTCTTTCTGAAGATAGTAACCACATTCTCAATGAAATACAGATAGGCAGATTTATTATAAACCACAATCAAATATTTGACGCCAAGCATGCAAAAACCACAGTAATCCACTTGACAAACACACTGAACACACCTGAATTAAGTAGCACAAGCACATGGAGAATGTACAACTAATCACCACTTACCAATCAGCAACAGCACAGAGGACCCTTTACTTGCCAAAGGGGAGCACCACATCCATCAAAGTGGTGGACAGGGTCCTCTTTATCTCTGCTTGATTCAGTCTAATCAACTACTTTGGATCAATAAAAGGAGCCAAAGCCACTGCACCCATAGACTTCAGCTTCGCTTCTAAAGTAAACTTATTGGTATCCAATCTTCATACCATTAGGTGGATTTCCTTGCAAAGTCCCATAAGCAAACAAATTAATCAAAGTAGATACAGGCACACCTCAATTTATACTAGTAGTGCTTCATTTTACTGAGTGTCACGGACATGTGTTTTACAAACTAAGGCAAGACCTTCTACCAGCAAAAGATTATTACCTGCTTTATTGTGTTACTCCCTTCATTATAGTGGTCTGGAACAGAACCCACAATGTCTTCAAAGTATGCCTGTACCATTCTGCAATGTCAATTATATCTCAATAAAACTGGGAGAGGTTGAGAATACAACAAAATAGGTAGCTTTCCTGAAACTTTTTGAAGAGCTTCTTATGTATAACATCACATTTAAAAACGCTATTTATAAAAAAACTTATGTAACCAGTAATGATACCATGAACTAAAAAGGCTCAATGAAAAAGTAAATCTCCAAATTTAAGATGACATTATAATCTTTTCTTTTTTACTTTAAATAGAACCATGGTTTAATTATTTTATTTAAATAATAACCATTATGCATGTTTACAATATGTTCGTTTAATCAAAGTTTTATTAATATCTACATTAAGTCAGGGCTAAATTAGAGTAATATATTAGAAAATAATGTATCTGATAGCAAAGTTGCAGTCTAACCATCACATAAATTTTATGTAGACTTCATTTATCAAAAATAAGCCTTAAACAAGCTCATTTAAACAAAGTAGTTTATTTTGCTAATAATCTGTTGTTGAAAGTTAAGCAGGTATATAACTTGCCTATCAAAAATCTATTGTCTGTAAAAAGGTTACAAAAATAATATATGTGGTAAAATACAGCTTATTTAAAAACAAAGATTCAAACAAGTAAAGCAAATACTATCCTAAGAAATGGGATTTTAGGTTTAATTCAAACGGGAGTTCTTCTGCAATCCATTTACATGAATTGGCCACCAAGGCCTAAATAATTATCTGTCAGTCTGAAACAGCTTTGATGTAACATGTCTTAAATGTGACAAAAAGTCTTATTGTTCAATAGTTTTACCTATCAAAGAAACATGTTCTATTGAGTGAAACATTCTTTGAACATTGTTGCAAGTTTATATACTATATACAACTCTCAAGTAAAGAACCAAATTAAACTCACCACCAACATAATAAACCATTGTAGAATTTTTCCTACACAAAATACTTGTCAACTAGCCAACTATCAATATATCCATCTGCAAAATTTTCCATTTCATTAATATCTGTAGTTGCCATCTTTACTTTCACACAAAAGTAAGATCAGTAGAATCAGAAATCAGACCAAACAATAAATTCTACTGTATTCAATACTGGAAACACTTTCCTGTAATCTACCCTCTCACCTTCAATCCACAAGACTGCCGATTTAAACTACGAAAACTCTGCATTGGCCTGGTTCCAACACTGACCTCAGATCAAACAGAAACGTCTTAAAATAGTCAAACAGCCATCTTCCGACGCCTGCACCAGATTGAAGATGCAGCGTGAAGCTGGAGGTTAGTTTTCTCCTCTTCCTCTGTGTACCTGTGCATCATTAATCATTTCCAGGCAAGTACGTGTACTTCCCATAAGTAAATTCTGACCAGAAAATTGATGACATGTGGTCAGAGAGTTTTAAATGTAATATCATTGCTTCAAATCACCCATTCTTACTTAGTCACAACTGATGACTTTAAGAAATAATGTAAGCCAGGAAGAACGGTTTAATGTTTCGCCACTTTAAAGAATCAATTTTCAACAAGATAACAACTGAATATCAAACAGCAAATATTTTGGTTACACTATTATTCTATCATTAAAGAAATCATTTAAAGCCCCAACACCTCTTCAAGTAAAAGATAATTGTATTTGTTACCCTATAATTTCATCATCTTACTACTATTGCATTACTCTTTTTGACAATTCCGTTCTACCACTACAGACATACTCGCTGAATATTCCATTTATGCGCAGAAATAATAACCACCACTGTCTTCCACAGTCACTTAAATCCAAACCCAATGTTTTTACTAATAAGACTACAACAGCTGCACATCAGACCAACAGTTCAATGGTAACTTCTGCAAAAGAAGAGAATAAATAAAAATCCACAAGTACTTACCTACAGTTGGGAGGAGGATCCAACGTAATTTCTGCAAGTTCCTTCTGAATTCTTTAAAAGAAAGACCAAAAAAGTTATGTTAAAATGTCTCCACTCTCTTAACATGTCATTAAAAATGTTATACTTTTACACTAATATTCCCATTTATATGTTTTTAATTTGAAATAATAATACTGTATAAATCATTATATACAACTAGTAGCCCTGCACACGAATTCGTGCGCCAGTAGCTTGCTGCCGCCCTCTAGTAGCTCTCTGCCCACTGCCCTGCCCTCCTGTAGCTCCCTCCACCCCCCGAACCTCCCATAGCTTGCTGCCCTGTCCCCTCCTGTAGCTCTCTGCCACCCACTTGTAGCTCGCTGCCCCACCCTCCTACTGATTCGTGATCCAGTCATTACTCGGTCAGTCATTATGCTTCACAGCGTAACGACCATTTGCATATTACATCTTTATTATATAGGATAACAAAAATGTACACATTTCTACCACAGTTTTGACAACGCACCAACAAAAGGGTAACAAGACTGGCCACTACCACTTCATGCAGCCTGTTGGAAACAGCACTGCAACTTAAAGCTTCTTTAAACCACTGAACTGGTAACACTAACCAAATGTTCCAGTTTAAATCGGAAACTTGTGCCACATTATATAGGGATCATCCCAGCTTCTGATTTGTACTAGTACATTTCCATATAGGATTGAAAAGATGATCAGATTAAACTGAATCATAACACTCTGGTTGATCTGGTCAATGGAAGAAATGATTATCAGGATCACATTTCAACACCTGCAACTGCTATCAAAACACATATGGTATTCCTCTCAGAAGCACCTACGTTGGAACAGGTTGGGTGAGGCTTTCAAGTTTGGCACGATTCAATCTTCCGCTACAACTATGCTATTAATGTCTGAATCTTCATTTTAATGTCACTGCATGAACTTCATGCAAAGAAAAAAAGGAAACTTTTTAAAAAATTGCGTTATTTTCTTTGATTTTTTTAACTGTACCTAACCTCTATATGCATACACAATAACAGTGCTATACTTTGCAAGCTTTCAACTATTACTCATGCATTATTAAATGCAAGCTTTATTAAAGCAAATACAAGGAAAAAAAATTCTCAAAAGCATTTCTTCTTCTTTGCCTTGGTTTTTAACTATGAGATTCACTACTGCTGGATGACTGCTGTCTGGTAATTGCTGTGATAGTATATGGGATGACAGATGACTACAGTGCCTTAAAAAACAAAAATGGGAACAAAAACATTTACTCTCAACTTCATTCTACATCTTTTTCAAGACAAAGTTATGGAGCTACCAAAATATATCTGACTCCTCCAAGAGGGCTGACACCAACTCCCTAAAAAAATCGCATGCTGCTAATATAATTTTCACTTTCTCCAAACTATGCGATTCAATATTGGGAAGATGTTATAACGTAGAGCAAGACTGATAAATTCAAAGTCAAAAAAATTTCATTTTAATTCTGCCATGCCATGCCATTAACTAAGAGTTCTTGGGGCAGGGCGGGGGGGGGGGGGGGGGGGGGGGGGGGGAGGACCTGCTCAAACTGCTCCTTCTCTCTCTTCCTCTCTCTTTCTCAGCCTCAGTTTTCTGTCCTGTAAAATGAAGAAGTTCTCCAGGACAAATTCCATGACCTCTTTTACTTTTGAAACATTATCTTTCACCCTGACTGGTTCTGCTCAGTGGATAGAGCGTCGGCCTGGTGAGTGAAGGTTCTGGGTTCGATTCTGGTTAAGGGCACATGCCAGGGGTTTTGGGCTCCATCCCCAGTGGGCAGGGGCAGGAATATGCAGGAGACGGCCAATCAAAAATTCTTTCTCATCACTGATGTTTCCATCTCTCTCTCCCTCTCTCTTCCACCCTGAAATCAATAAAAATATATTTTTAAAAGCAAAATAAAACATGGTTTTCTCCTAACATGGATTCTATGATGCATTTACATGCACATAAAGCACAGGTTGCGCACAATTAAATGAGTGACAACTCAAAGATCTGATACAGAAGAACACACAAGACTATACAACAACTAGGAGCCCGGTGCATGAAAATCGTGAACTGGGAGGCAGAGGTGGAGGGATGTCCCTCAGCCCAGCCTATACCCTCTCCAATCTGGGACCCCTCAGGGGATGTCCGACTGCTGGTTTAGGCCCAATCAGACATCTCTCTCACAATCCGGGACTGCTGGCTCTCAACCGCTCACCTGCCTGCCTGCCTGATTGCCCCCTAACCACTCCCCTGCCAGCCTGATCGACACCTAAATGCTCCTCTGCCAGTCTGATCGCTCCAACTGCCCTCCCCCACCGACCTGGTCCCCAACTGCCCCCCCCACCTGCCTGATTGCCCCCAACTGCCCTCCCCTGCAGGCCTGGTCCCCTCCAACTGCCCTCCCCTGCA
>PVJC01046592.1:0-13247 GCA_004026665.1 Murina feae
AAGGAGGTGTTGATTTAGCCTTTGCCTTAGGCTACTCAGCCTTTTATATGCAAAAGCTTGGGAGGGGCAGGGCCTCAGGGAGTCTGCAGGGCAGGACAGAGCAAATAGCTATGGCCACTTCTCAGCCCTGCGCTAAGAGACACGGGGTCTCTGTGTCCCACGGTAATTGCTGCAAGCAACACTTTGAGAAACCCGCTTTGGATTTCCTCCCAGTGCCAGTCAGTCCCCCTTCTCTGGGTGTGTGTCTGGGCCCCCAGAAACTCGCCTGGAACTGGAGTTCAGAGCCACCAGGAGTTTTTGGTTCCCTCTGGTTTGAAAAAGAACCATGTCCTCTGGTGCCAGCCCTCTCCCTGAGCCCCGTGCATGTGCCTCCGTACCTCTGTACTTTGTTTCCGCCACTCCTCTGAGTCTCAGTCTCTTTCTAGTTGTAGAATTTTCACTCAGCCAGCCTTCCTGTGGGTGTGGGTAATGTTTGTGTTTTCTTTTTTTGGTTATTTTGAAATAGTTGTGCACGGCTGCATTTACAGTGTTTACCTGTGCCGCCATCTTGCTGTTTCTTATTTGAGAGATTTTAGAAATGCCTGAAGCCTGAACCAGGATAAGCCATTTATATGGAAAAGTCACTGCAAACAGCATGGGTGGGGCTGCAAATTGGGTAGGCAGGGTCTCAGGGAATCACCAGGATGGAGTGAACAGTGTGGACCACACTGATGGAAACTCAGATATGGCTGCCAGATAACTCTCCAATAGGGGAGGTCCCAGAACAGGAACAATGACCCCTGAAAGTACCCTGGTCTTGGAGAAAGCTGCCCAGAGTTCCTGCCCCAATGCCAGCAATTCAGTTCCTCCTCATATACCCATGGATCTCCCAAAGCTGCCTCCTGTCATTGGAGGTCAAAAGAAGTTGGACCATGTAAGTTCATGCACTGGCCCTTTAAGAGGAACTGCTTGTGTCTCCAGCCATCTCTGTATCACTCAGCCATAGTCCTCGCTGGTTTTTACAGCCAGAACTTCTCTTTTACAGGAACTTCTCTTTCCTCCTCTGGAACTCTGGGCTGGGGGTGTGGTGTGAGGCCGGTACCCATTGCATATCACTCTGCAGTAGAGATATCCTTCCTGGTTAAAAATAATGCCACATATGGGTATTGGACTAGCTGGTTCCACACCTCCACCCTTCCTATCAGTCTCAATGTGCTTTATTCTTTACTTCTTTAGTTGTAGTACTTCCATTCAGTCAGATTTCAGGATTTCTGAATGATGGTTATTCTGTATTTTAGTTGTAATTTTGATGTGGTTGTGTGAGTCAGAAAATAATGGCATTTATGTATGCTGCTATCTTGGTTCTCTCTTTTGATAGACATTTAAATGAAAATATAAGGGCATGTCCCAGAAAGAAGAAAAAGAGAGAAACAAAATAGGAGAGAATTTTGTTTTTTAAGTAGGGAATAACTCCAGCAGATCTAATATCCATGTAGTAGGAATTCTGGAAAGAGAATAAAGAAAATGGAATATAATGGTAGCTAATCTTCAAAAATGGCTTCCCAGTGAGCCTTGTCTTTCCTATACTTATGTCCTTGTCTGTTTTCCTTCCATTATATTTGTTCTGACCTTTCTTTTAGACCAAAATTGTGGCAGAGGTAATACATAGTTTCCCAGGCTAGGTCATTAGAAGCCTTGTAAATTGTTCTTGAGTCTCCTAGAATACACATTCTGGGGGAAGCCAACCATCAGATGTCAGCTACCAGCTTCCAGGCTTGTAAGAATTTGTACTACCCTGAGACAATCATTTTGTGAATAAAAAAACAAGCTAGCTAGCCACGTGGAAAACCAACCAAGCTCAGGTGCTAGAGAGTTGATTCAGGAAGCCATGCCAAATATTTGCTCAGTTGATCCCAACCCCAGCCACTATATGCTTAAGTACTAATTGCATAGCAAACCAAAAGTGAGAACCTACCACTTGAGTTTAATAAACCTATATGTCTGAGTGAGTGGGTTAGATACCACATTACATGAAAATTGACACCTCTAACTACCCACAAATGATAGATTATCCCAAGTCTCTGTCATTCTATCTTTTGACTACCTTAAAACATTAACAAAAGTTGTAATTATATAATAATTTATGTGATTAAAAAGTATATTGGTATCCTCTATTATACTATAAGATCTATGAGGGCAAGGAAGATCCCTATTTTCTGGACAGATGTTACCCCAGTACCTACCTGACACATAGTAGGTACTTAATAAATATTTAGTGACCAAAATTAAGGATTCTAAATTGTAACATTGCTGATTGATGTCATTTCTTATTAGATTTATAAGATTATTTTTACAAAACAAAATCCTATTAGGAAGAAGTAGCTTGTGGATTAAGTCTATTTAAGAGATAGCATAACCTATTTCAAATCCTGGAAACTATGGATTTACCACAAGTAAACTAAACTGATTGGCCATTGTGCTTTAGCTTCCTCATCTATAAAATGGGAATAAGAATAGTAACTGCCTCATGTGGTTGTTATATGCAAATAATTTTACATATATGTGAAATTATATGTATATCCTATCTAATAAAAGAGTAATATGCAAGTTAGGCATCACTCCATCACAAATATGGCCACCCCCATGGCCACAAGATGGTGGTGCCCAGTCTGGCTCAGCCCCACCACTGAAGTGGTCAGGCCTGTTAACCAGGCAGGTGGCGGGGCAGACAGGAAGTCTGAGGAGCAGAACAGGTGATCAGAGGGAGTTGGGGTCCCCTGCCCAGGCCAGAGGCCTTCACCAGAGGCCTCACACATGGACAAGGGTGGAGCTGGTGATTGGAGGGGGCAAGTGTAGAGCCGGTGATCAGAGGGGTATGAGGGTGCCCTACCCAGGCATAAGGCTTGGGTCAGAGGCCTAAGGCCTGGGCAGGGGCAAGGCCAGAGATTGCAGGTGCCTGGGCTCCACAGAGGCAGCGATTGGAAGGGCAGGGGTAAAGCCTGCGATCACAGGGTCTGGGCACCGGTGGAGTCGGCAAAGCAGGGGTCAGGGGGTTCCCTGCCCAGGCCTTCAGCCATGGACAAAGGTTGCAGTGGGGCAGGGGTGGAGCCCGCAATCTCAGTGCCTGGGCAGAGGGAGAGCCGGCCATTGGAGGGGCCTGGGAGTTCCCTGCCCAGGCCTGTAGCCTTAGCCAGAGGTTGCAGTGGGGCAAGGGTGGAGCTGGTGATGGCAGGGCCCTGGGGGTCCCCGACCAGGCCTGCAGCCTTGGCCAGAGACTGTAGTGGGGCAGGAGCAGAGCTGGAAATCGGAGGGCCCTGGGGGTCCCCTGACCAGGCCTGCAGCCTTGACCAGAGGCTGCCAGTGGGGCAAGGGCAGAGCCGGTGATGACAGGGGGCAAGATCAGAGCCAGTGATCACAGTGGCCTGAGCTCTGTGAAGCCAGTGATTGGGGTGGCTTTGGGTCTTCTGCCCAGGCCTGCAGCCTCGGCCAGAGCTTACAGGCTTGGGCAGGGGTGGAGCTGAGATTGGAGGGGCAGGGGTGAGCCAGTGATCAGAGTGAACTACAGAAGAAACACCTTTTCTTACTGCTCATTGGCTAAGCTCCCTGTATGCCACTGGTAATATTCTTAGTAACTTGGATAATAAGAATCCAAAAAGGCATCTAGGGTTTTTCCACCACACTCCTGGAGAAAAAAAATGAAGGTCAACTGCTGGAGGGCTAAGAAATGTCATATCCTGCCCTAGCTGGTTTGGCTCAGTGCATAATGCCTCAGCCTGCTGATTGCAGGGTGTGGGTTCAATTCTGATCAAGGGCATGTACCTAGGTTGCAGGCTACTTCCTGGCCAGGGCCCAGGTCAGGGCTTATGCAGGAGGCAACCAATCAAAGTGCTCCTCTCACTTTGATGTTTCTCTCTGTTTTTCCCTTCTCTTCCACATTCTCTAAAAATCAATGGAAACATATCCTCAGGTGAGGATAAAAAAAGAAAGAAAGAAAGAAATGTCATATCCTATGAAAGGCACATCTTGAAACACATCTAAAGAAAGTTGTCATTTTTTCTTGGTGAATGGACTGGAGTCATGTTGATGAAAACACCTTTGTGGCTGCGGTGACTGGCAGTGGCTGCAGCAGCAGAGTGATGGGGCTGATGGCTTCCCCTGATTAGCCTGGTCACCTCCTACAAAGGGAGGCCAGACTGCGGCTTAGCCCGCTCCCCAAGGGAAGCAGGGAGCAGGCCTAAGCAGTCAGTAGGACACCCCCTGAGGGCTCCCAATATGTGAGAGGGGGCAGGCTGGGCTGAGGACCCCCCCAGTGCACAAATTTTGTGTTCCAGGCCCCTAGTATATCTATATATATGTATCTATATGCTTAACAAAGTGCTTGGCACATACATAGTAAACATGTTTATAAGTATTAAATATTTAAAGTTGTTTAACCCTTGGTAAGATCTCCTAATCTACATGGGAAAAAAGCCCTTTTAAACCACTACTACTTTCAAAATCAACCAACTCACTTTGTGATTTATCCTTTCTCTTGTCTCTAGAAAATACACACAGACATGCAGACACAAGCTCAGAAGTTCCTCATTATATAATCTGAAGCAAAATTTTTGTGAACATTGGAATTCACTTACATTATTTAGCAAATTCCACCAAGCATAGACAGCATAATACAGTGCATATATATTGTCAACATATAGTGAATCATAGTTTGGGTTCTTAAGAAATATTTAATTTTTATGAATTTAATGTTTAACTCTTAAAGAAAGGGAATCCATTTTGATCTACACTATTATGTGATACCAAATATAAATATGTAAAGGGAATATTCATGGGAAAAAAGAAAATTTTTCAAAGTTTTTAAAAATCAGTAATAAACTATCAGAATGAACAAGTCTATTTTCAGATACTGTGACAGAAAGTCAATATTACTCCATATATAATTAGACTTTTGCTTACTTACTGTTTTCCAAGTTAAGGAAGTTTACATAATGTGAAAGACTATACTAGATCCAGAAGAGGCAAATCAATCATTATTAATGACTAGAAGCCTGGTGCATGAAAATTCGTGCACTTGGGTGAGATCCCTGAACCTGGCCTGCACCCTTTTGCAGTCTTGAATCCCTTGGGGGATGTCTGCCTGCCTGTGCAGGGAGTGGGCCTAAGCCGTCAGTCAGACATCCCTCTCACAGTCCAGGAGCTCTTGCTCCTTTCCACCTATCTGCTCACTGCTCCTTAGTGCTGCCTCAGAGGCTGGAGAGGTTCCTGCCACCATGGGTGCACTCTCCTGGCTTCTGGCTTAGTGGCAATCTCCCTGTGGGAGTGCACTGTCCACTAGATGGAAGCTCTTGGATTGAGCATCTGTCCCCTGGTGGGTTATAGTGACCGATCGTTCCACCGTTTGGTTGATTTGCATATTATCATTTTATTATATAGGCTAAGTCTTAAATCCATGTATTTTAAGATAAAATTAATTGCATCTATAGTGAAAATATCACATTAAAGCACCTTTTCTGTATTCTAGAAAAGTACTTTCACACTAATCATTTACTTCCTGTCATGTTATAGATTTAATTTAATTTAAATTTAGCACAGGAGGTTATAAACTGTTGCTTATTTGGTGGGTTTTTCTTCTGTTGGAGAGGGCAAAAGTAGGTTACAGTTGTGAGTATGCAAAACACAGAGTTTATTATTGTATTGTATTATTCTTGTATTACATATTTTTTCATACAAACAGCTGTAAACCTACTTTTGCCCACTCAGCATGTTAAGCAACTTCTTCCACAGTTGTTATTTAATTTTAGAAAATTGCTCCAATAGCATTTTGAAGAAAAATTATTTTAGAACCAAAATATTACTGTTAGGGGACTTTCAACACTTGATTTTGAAGATGATGTCAAAATATATATTTGTCTGTTAGTAAGTCAGTAATAATACCTATAATTTATATATATTTTAGAGGCCCGGTGCACAAAAATTTGTGCACTCGAAGGGGGGGGTCCCTCAGCCTGGCCTGTGCCCTATCACAGTTGGGGGATGTCCACCTGCTGGCTTACACCTGCTCCCTGGGGGATCAGGCCTAAACTGTCAGGCACACATCCCTCTGGCAGCTCAGGAGACCTCAGGGGATGTACATTTGCCAGCGGGGAGCAGACCTAAGCTGCAGTTGGTCATCCTTAGCGCTGCTGAGGAGGCAGGAGAGGCTCCCACCACCACTGCTATACTGGCAGCCATCAGCCTGGCTTGTAGCTAAGCAAAGCTCCCCCTGTGGGACTGCACTTGTGACTGAACAGAGCTCCCCCTGTAGGAGGGCACTGAACACCAGGGGCAACTCCTGCATTGAGCATCTGCCCCATGGTGGTCAGTGTGTGTCATAGTGACCAGTCATTCTCAGTGGTTCTGCTGTTAGGGTCAATTTGCATATTACCCTTTTATTATATAGGATAGAGGCCTGGTGCATGGGTGGGGGCTGGCTGGTTTGCCCTGAAGGGTGTCCCGGATCAGGGTGGGGGTTCCATTGGGGTGCCTGGCCAGCCTGGGTGAGGAGCTGATGGCTGATTCCAGGCTGGGCACAGCCTCCAGTGAGGATGGTTGGAAGCAGGTATCTAGGATTTATTTATCTTCTATAATTGAAACTTTGTTGCCTTGAGCAGAGGCCACAGCCGGCCTAGGCAGGCGGGAAGTTTAGCTTCCTCCATAGCCAGGGCAAGCAAGCCTCCTGTTCACTCTAGTTCAGTGGCTGTCGGCCGCCATCTTGGCTGGGTTAATTTGCATATAGTCACTCTGATTGGCTGGTGGGTGTGGTTTGGCTGGTGGGTGTGTCTTAGGTGTAGTGGAGTGACTCCTAATTTGCATATTACTTTTAATATATATAAAAGCCTAAGCAACTGGCCGACCGGCTGATGGGCCGGTAGCTGTGATGTGCAATGACCAACGGGGGCAGATGCTCAACACAGGAGTGACGGCAACTTTGCAGAATGCCCTCTCACACTCCAGGACTCCTTGGGGTGTCAAATCTCCGGTTTTGGCTCAATCCCCTCAGGCCAGGCTTAGGGACCCCACCTGCAGGGTGGACCCCGCTCACTCTGCAGATGCTGGGAAGGCCCCATCTCACCCAGTCCTGCCCCTCTGGCCACCTTGTATTTAATTTACTTCAATGTGCACGAATCCTTGCACTGGGCCTCTAGTGGTTTATAAGATTAAACTCCAGCTCCAACATAATCGTTCTCTGTCTCACTTTGCTCATATCATCCCGAACATGAGTTGTTAATAAGAATTTATAATGTTCAGTATGAAAAAAATGAAACATGTTAAGTATGATTAGGGGAAAACATTAAAGGTAGGCCTTGCTTTATGCAGCAGAGATGTCACTGAATAATTGTGTATACTCTTTTTCTCAAGGTACAGCCATAGAAATCATACTTTTCTAATCTAATTATAACATGGTTTCAAAGATTATTCCTATTATTTTTTTATCCTGAGGCACATCCAAAATCACAACAGAAAATTTTAAATTAAAACTCATGGACACAGACAATAGTGTGGGGAAAGCCTGGAAGTGGATGCAGAGTGGAGAGGGTCACTGGAGGGAAAGAGGACATCTGTAGTACTTTCAAGAATAAAGATAACTTATTAATAAAAATAAAACTGTAATAAAAAAACACTTCAGCATTGCATATCAGAAAATCAATTCTTGTGATGAGTCAGTATTATATATTATCAAATACATGTGATGCCAATTATAGTTAACAAAAGATGCTCATATTACTAAAAAAACTCCAAGTGTATTTCTTGACCTTTTCTGTGGGATTCTCTGAAGATTTTTATATCTTTCTTTATTTGTCCAAATCTTTAGTATCAACTGTTCTGCTATAGATTTATAATTTATATCCACTTTCACTTACAGTAATAAGTGAAGGCTGTCTCTGTAAATTAGCACTCCTCTACTCCACTCCTTCCTTGACATCTTACAACTATTGAGCCTTTTTGAAGAAAAATTATGTGAAGCAAAGTTTGGGTGTAAAGGGAAAGTAAGATATAATCAAAACATCAAGAAATAAAATAAATCAAGACCTAGGGAAGAAATGTGTCTTTTGTATCATGGCATGAAGGAATGATCCTTGTGTAGTATAGCATGGCATTGTTTTATGAATGCTTTATTATAGTGTTAAAATAATGTTGTAAGTGAAGGTGATTATCGTCTTCATGTAAAGTTCAGATTTTCATATGAAAAGTTAATATTACTCATTACCAGGTTTTTGCCCATCACCTGGAGTTTTTAAAGAGGAAATGAGGATTGTTACTTCTATTTTAGCATTGAAAATGAAGGGGATTAAGGTGATCAAAAGAGCAGTTTCTACATTGGAAGTTATGACAATACATTTTCTGTGGTTGCAGAATATGGCTAGGAAGTGGGGAATCCAGGTAAGGCACCTAGAAGTTTAACCAATGCTTTCAGGTTTTTTGTTTGTTTGTTTGTTTTAATTACATAAAGTATTACAAAGATTAGTACAAATATCTCTTTTTTCCCCCTACCCTTCCTCCAGCCTCCCCTACCCCCCAGTGATTTGTGTCCATTGGTTAAGCTTAAATGCTGTGAAAAGAAATGAGTTCTTAGCATTTGCAGCAGCATGGATGGAACTGGAGAGCATAATGCTAAGTAAAATAAGCCAGTCAATGAAAGAAAAATACCACATGTCTTCAGGTTGTTTTTTATTACTGCAGAATTATAGCAAGTTTTGAGAGCAGATTGAAATGGTGCAGGGTCTGACAGCTCTAGAAAAGAGGTAGAATCAGAGGTCTATGCTTTGAAAACTGAAATATCAATTTGTGTATTTCTTTTTTTTAATTCTTAATACATGTGAAGCCTTTTTAAAGCCAGAATATTAGGCAAGAAGAAAGAAATGAAAGCATACAAATTGGGAAAAAAGCAAAACAACCTCTATTTGCAGATGACATTGTCTTATAAAATGAAAACTCTGAAGAATCCACAAAACACCTATTAAATTTAATAACAGAGCTCATAAAAATTGCAGGATGAAAGACCAGTAACAATAAATCAGTTATATTTCTATACACTAGCAAAAGACAGTTTGAAATGGAGATCAATGAAGCAATTCCATCTACAGCATCAGAAATAATAAAATACTTAGGGATAAATGTAATCAAGAAAGTATAAGACACTCTAAAAACTATAAAATAGTGCTAAAAGAAATTAGAAACCATAAAAACTGGAAATACATCCCATATTCATGGATTAGAGGATACTTTTCATACTAAGGCAATGTTCCCCAAATTTATCTGTGGTCCCTATCAAAACTCCAACTGACTTTTTTTTTTCTGTAGAAATAAGCTGATCCTAAAACTCATATGGAAATGTGACCCTGAACAATCAATTACAAAGTTGGAGAACATATACTTTGATACTATAGTAATCAAAAGTGTGTTGCTGACATAGAAATAGACATATAAATCAATAGTACATAATTGAGTCCAGAAAGAAATCCATACATCTGTGGGCCATTGATTTTTGGAGTGTCAGAAAGAGTCTTTTAAAGAAATGATGCTTGATCAAATGGATAGCCACATGTAAAAGAATGAAGTTAGATCCCTATTTCACAACATATACAAAATTTAACACAAAATATATCAAAGACCTAAATGTAACAGATTAAACTATAAATAATACTCTTTATATGAGTGAACATCTTTGTGCCCTGCTGTTTGGCAGCAGATTCTTATATGCCACCAAAACTACAAGCAACATAAGAAAAAGTGAATAATTTGTACTTAATCAAAATTTAAAATGTTGGTGCATCAAATGACTCTATAAAAATGTTAAGACAAACCATAAATTGGGAGATAATTTTTGAAAATCATTATATCTGACAAGAGACTTATATCCAAAATGTACACAATCTTACAACCCAATACTAAAAAGACAATCCAAGTAAAAATGGGCAAAAGCTTTGATAGACATTTCTTTAAAAAAGATATACAAATGGCCAAAAGTGCAAAAGATGCTCAATTTCATTAGAAAAATGCAAATCAAAATCACTATGATTATGATCACTGCCAAGTCCCTTACTAGTATGGTTATAATAGAAAGGTAGACAATAACAAGTGTTGACAAGGATGTGGGAAAATTTGAACTCTCATATATCTGGTGAGAATATAAAATGCTAAAGCTATTTTGGATAATAGTCTGGAAGTTTCTCAAAAAGTTAAACACAGTATTACTGTATGAACTAGTAGTTCTACTCCTAGCTATATACCCAGGATGAATGAAAACAAATATGTACACAAAAACTTGCATATGAAAGTTCATAGCATCATCCTAATATACAAAAACCCTGGGTCCCTCAGGACCAACTGGAAGTCAGTCCTGTGTGGTGACCCAGTACTGACTGCTGCGACTGCAGGCACAGTGACCCAGCACTGACTGCTGAGGGGCCTGGGAATCAGGCCCGGAGAGAGGCCTGAAGAGAGAAGTGGGGTCTGATCCCATCTACTCCAGGAAGTCCCCGTTTCTGGTGGAGCAGTTCCAGGACTACTTCCTCAGGGGCCTGGACGACATGGCCTTCTGGTCCACCAACATCTACCACCTCACCAGCCACATGCTGGCCCACAGGACCCAGTGAACGTGGCCGTCCTCCCCAGGCCTGCTGCCACGTCCCCACAGGCCTCGCGGGTTCCTGTGAGTGTGGCCCATCCTCCCCACGCCCACCACTGAGTCCCCACAGGCCGCGGGTTCCTGTGAGCACAGGCCTGTACTCCCTGAGGGGAGGGAAGTTGGGAGTGATCCGGCAGGCAGAGGCAGTTAGGAGCGATCAGGCCGGCAGGGATGGGCAGTTGGAGGCAAGATCAGGCTGGCAGAGGAGGGCAGTTGGGGGCAATCAGGCCAGGGAAAGCAGATGGGGATGAGATCAGGCCAGCAGGGGAGGGCAGTTGGGGGCCATCAGGCTGGCAGGGGAGGTCAGTTGGGAGTGAGATCAAGCCAGCAGAGGAGGGCAATTGGGGGTGAGATCAGGCTGGCAGGAGAGCCGGAGGCAATTGGGCTGGCAGAAGAGCAGTTAGTTATTAATCAGGCTGGCAGAGGAGTGGTTAGGGGGTGATCAGGCTGGCAGGCAGAAGTGGTTAGGGGCAATCAGGCAGGCAGGCAGGTGAGTGGTTAGGAGCCAGCAGTCCAGGATTGTGAGAGGGCCTAAAATGGCAGTCAGACATCCCCCAAGGGGTCCCAGATTGGAGAGGGGGCAGGCTGGGCAAGGGACACCCCCCCACCAGTGCACTAATTTCATGCACCAGGCCGCTAGTTACTTATAATTGAAAAAACATGGAAACAATTCAAATGTCCATCAACAAACAATGTAGTATTTTGCTGCAATACATTATTCAGCCATAAAATGAATGAAATTAAAACAAAAAAAATGACATTATAATGTACTAGAGGCCCAGTGCACAAAATTTGTGCACTGGGGGGTGTCCCTCAGCCTAGCCTGCATCCTCTCCAATCTGGGACCCCTTGGGATTGGGCCTAAACCAGCAGTCAGACATCCCTCTCACAATCCGGGACTGCTGGCTCCCAACTGCTTGCCTGCCTGCCTGCCTGATTGCCCCTAACCTCTTCTGCCTGCCAGCCTGATCACCCCCTAACCACTCCCCTGCCAGCCCAATCACCCCCAACTGTCCTCCCCTGCTGGCCTGGTTGCCCTCAACTGCCCTCCCCTGCCAGCCTCGTTGCCCTTAACTTCCCTCCCCTACAGGCCTGGTCCCCCCAAACTGCCCTTCCCTGCTGGCCTGGTCACCCCTGACTGCCCTCCCCTGCTGGCCTGATTGTCCACAACTGCCCTCCCCTGCTGGTCATCTTGTGGTGGCCATCTTTTGACCACATGGGGGGTGGCCATGTTGTGTGAGGGTGTGATGGTCAATTTGCATATCACCTCTTTATTATATAGGATGCTGCAACAGAGATGAAACTGAAAATGTGCCCAGTGAAAGAAGTTAGATATAAAGTGGCATATATTACATGATTCCATTTCTATGAAATATCTAGAATAGGCAAATCTATAGAAATGGAAAATAAATTAGTGGTTGTCAGGGAACAGTGGGTGTGGAGTTGTGGTGATGGTTGTACAACATTGTGAACATATTAAAAACCACTGAATTTTACACTTTGAAAAGTTTAAAATGCTGACTTTTATGTTAATTTTATCTAAGTGCAAAAAATTTTAATGATTTTATGAATATCACAATAGAAAAAAGTCAAACATTATAATATTTCATTAACTATTATTTTGGATATATAACAAACCACAATAATCTTTGAAGAAAAATTTTATTAAGATAAATCCAGTAAATTTTTGTGTATACACATGTAATCAGAACTGCCCTTCTGAAAGAAATATTTTCATTTCTTCTAAAATGAAATTATAATTTTATTTTTTCCCAAATTACAACTAGTCACATTTGTAAAAGATAATTCTAACTCCTCAGCATTACATGAAAATAGTTCACCTTCTTCATAAAAGCAACTTAGAGAACCACATACCATTTTCTTCTGAGATCTCTCCACTTTATGAAATTATCCAAACTAAAGTAAAATTCAAAGATTTAACACATAACTTACCCAAAAGGAAATGTACTGACAAAGTTTCAAGCATGTTTTTTTTTCTGTATACTCCCCTATTATAATCACAAGATTTATAAAGTTTTCATGTTAGGAAATTTGTGGCTAATGATCAGTATGAATATATTCTGAAATTCAGTTAATGCTAATGGAAAACCGTGTTTATAAAATATTTGATAAAAATATTTATCTCTATTAACATTACAACATGAAGGTACATATTACCAAATTATGAAACTACATAGGGCAGCTTTAAACAATACTCTGAGACTCTTCTTTTTTGACATCTTCTTTTTCAGCTACTTCCTTTTCAACTTCAGCCTTATTTTCCTTTTCCTTTTCATCTTTCTCATTTCCTTTTCCATTTTCCTCCTCTTTTCCAGCTTCTACTTTCTCTTTTCCATCTTTCTCCTCATTTCCACTTTCATCATCATTCCCACCTTCACCCTCTTTTCCATCTTCATCCTCTATTCCATCTTTATCACCTTTCTCATCTTCGTCATCTTTTTTATCTCCTTCCTCTTTTCTGTCTTCTTCTTGTTTTTCATCTTCACCTTTATCTTTTTCATTTTCACATTCTTTGCCGTCTTCTACTTTCCCCTTCCCATTTTCACCCTCTTTTTCATCTTCTTCTTCTTTGCCATTT
>PVJC01046593.1:0-13257 GCA_004026665.1 Murina feae
TATATTTCATTCCATTCCCTTCTTGCCTGATGTGTTTCTGTTGAGAAATCAGTCGCTAGTCTGATTGGGGAGCCTTTGTAGGTAACTTTCTGTCTCTCTCTGGCCACTTTTAAGATTCTTTCTTTGTCATTGGTGTTTGCCAATTTAATTATAATGTGCCTTGGTGTTGGTCTTTTGGGTTCATTTTGATTGGAACTCTATGGGCTTCTTGGATTTGCGTGGGTTTTTTCTTCCCTATTTCAGGGAAGTTTTCTGTCATTATTTCTTCAAACAAGTTTTCTATTCCTTGCTCAGTTTTCTTTCCTTCTGGCACCCCTCTTATGCATATGTTGTTTCATTTTGTGTTGTCCCAGAGTTCTCTTAGGCTCTCCTCCTGCTTTTTAATTCTTTTTTCTAGGCACTGCTCTGTTTGGGTATTTTTTTCTACCTTGTCTTCTAGCTCACTTATGCAGTCCTCTGCTTCTTCTAGTCTACTCTTGATGCTTTCTATTGAGTTCTTCATAGCAGTGATGTCGTTTTGCATTTCTTCTTGCTTCTTCTTCATTTCCTCTTGGTTCTTGTTCATTTCCTCTTGGTTCTTCTTCATTTCCTCTTGGTTCTTCTTCATTTCCTCTTGGTTCTTACACATACTGTCAAATTTGTCTTCCATTCTTTTCATCAACCTTATGACCATTTCCCTGAAATCCTTCTCCGACAAGATACTTGCCTCAATTTCATTTACTTCCCTTTCTGGTGATGCCTGTTTTTCTTTCATATGCGGGTTGTTTCTTTTTCTCCCCATAATGTATCTTCTCTGGGTATCTGGTTATATAGTTTTTTTCTTTTCTGTGTTTATTTAAAGGCACAAAATACAACACAGCAAGGCACAATGCACAAGGATGTGAACCCAAATGTATTCACGATACTTATAACCCACTCACGGTTACCACCATAGAAAAGAGAGTTAGGGAGTCAAGAGGAAAGAAAAGGAAGAAAAGAAAGGAGAAAGGGAGTGCCCAAACAAATTTGGGAAAAGGAAGGCAAAGGAAAAAAAAAAGTAACAGCGATAAAAAAGAATGAAATAAAAGGGGGAAAGAGATTGCATGGGGAGAAAACTCAACTAGAATAGTTTCTAGTAGCAACAAATGCCATCTACAAAGACCTATAGATGAATGGAGTACATCAACTAATCAATCAATTAACAATTAATATCTAACAAAGTAAACAGAATAAAAAACAAATAACCAAAATACAACCAAAAAAACAAAAAGAAAAAGCAAGACAGTCTCACCAACAATTATAAAAACCCCAGTATAATCAACAGTTAAAGAAACAACAGCAAAACAACAGAGAGAGAGAGAAAAAAATTTTTGGATAGTGAAGAAAGAAAGGAGTGAGGTATCTGTGGGCTTGGAGCAGGGGATTGAAAATTAGATATCTTAGTAGGGTGAAATTGTAAAGGGGGTAAAAAGAGGGAATAGGGAGAATCTAAAGCATGAGTTGGTTAAAAGAAAAAGGAAAACAATAGGGGAATAGTGAGGAAGAGAGTGTTGGCATAAAGGTAAAGTTGAGATAGAGTAAAATGATGCTATAGGAAATCTGAAAATAGAATGAAGAACACTAATCTCAAAATAATATAAAGATAAAATAAAATGACTCTCAGAAAAAGAAAAAAAATAGTAGTAGTAATAATATTGATTAAAAATAAAGGTACAATAATTAAAAAGGTAAAATCAAGTGAGGAAAAACAACAAAAAATTGTTTCTTAAAGGAAAAAAAAGAGAGAGAAAAAATTTTTTAAAAAATTAAAAAAAAGAGAGAAAAATGTGCAGTAGTGAGGGTCATTCTCTTCTTCTCCTCTTCTGATTGGTGCGCCTTAGTCTTGTCAGCTATTCAGGAAAGTATGGAAGTTTCCTGCAATTCACTACTCCTCTGCGTCATACACCAACCTGATTTAAAAGCTGGCCGTATTTCTGCCCTTATTTGT
The DNA here is from genome assembly GCA_004026665.1 of Murina feae. Taxonomy (NCBI): domain Eukaryota; kingdom Metazoa; phylum Chordata; class Mammalia; order Chiroptera; family Vespertilionidae; genus Murina; species Murina feae. Next base: position 1,967 of record PVJC01046593.1, read on the forward strand.
GTTTACAGAAGAGTCAGTTTGTAAATCAGCCTCTGGGTGGCAGTGTTTCTGGAGTGACCTCTTCGGCTACAAGTCCTCTCTAGCCAGCATTTAGGTTTTGTTTTCCCCATCACACTTAATACAAGTTTGGCGGAATGGACTGCCGCTGAACTGATTTCTGAATCTGTCACTCCCTGCTCTGCTTCTCAAGACACACAAACAGGGTTTTCCCCTGCAGTCTCCGTGAGCGACCCCAATTGGGAGCTCCTATGTATTGGGTTTAATAATCCCAAGCCTAGATTTAATAACGAGAGGGAAAAATGAACCTCTCCAAAGAGATGCGTGGGCTCCCTTCCTCCTCCAGCTCTGCGCGTAACTCTCCAATGTCTCTTCTCCGCGACCTAAAACCGAGGCTGTCTTTTCGTGACCTGATCAGTTATAGGGTGGTTTTTTGGGTTCCCTTCTGCTAGCAGCCTGCGGGACCCCTTCCCACACTCAGGTCACGCTGGTGCCAACAGCCTTGGACTTTGTGGAGCGCGGGCTGGCCGCGAGGGGAGGGGTGCAGACTCTGCTGCCCAGAGGCTTCTCCTGCGAGCTTTCAACTCTCCCACCTGGAATACAAACCACGCTTTTCACAAGCGAAATCTGACCTTTCCGTGAGGAGGTGCAGGGCTCGTCTGGGTCCACGTATGCTTAGTTTAAGCTCCGGTGTTCCTGGGTTCCTGGCGGGTCCCTGGGTGACCTGTTTGCAGTATCCCTGGATGTATACGTTTCTTGTAACAGTCACCCAAGATGGCCCAGTTTCCGCAGCAGATTCAGCAGCTCTGGGAGAGATTTCAGCAGCATTGGAGGCAGCGCCCGGTTAAGGGAACCCCATTCGGGTTCTCCAACAGTCCTCTGGATTATAGCTGTTGCACACCCATAAATTTCTACGCTTGGTACATCCACACACTCTCCGTTCCTTCTCTCTCTCTCTCACAGTCTTTCAGTCTGCCTTCTCATCGGCAGCCATCTTCCTTCTCTAGAAAATTCTTGAAAAACCTTATAACCATGGTTTTGGACTCTATATCGAGTCATTTGCTTTCCTCCATTTCTGTCCTTTTTGATCTGTTCCTGTGTCTCCAAATTTTTGCGGCTTCCCTGGGTTGATAGAGTGGCTTTCTGTGTTAGGTGATCACTGAGAAGAATTGGCCTCCAAGCCACTTGGTTATGAGAATCAGCTGTGTGTACAGTGGGAGAACTTCTGTGCTGGAGACACCCTTATGGGGCAAGAGTTGTTTCAGTGGGGCTTTAGTGCTCACTTATGAGTGTGTCCCTCATGAATCTGAGGAGTTGTATTTAGCATGGTACAACTCTGGCCTCTAGTTATACTGGCTCGTGTATCTACAAGGAGTTGCTGTTTTAGCCTCTGCCTGAGGCTACTCAGCCTTTTATATGCAAAAGCCTCTGCATGTAGCTTGTGTGGGGTGGCGTCTCAGGGAGTCTACAGGGCGGAGCATCCAGCTGTGGCTGCTTATCAGCCCTGCCCTAAGAGGCACCAGATCTCAAGCTGCTCTGGAATTCCTCCTGGTGCCAGAAGGGACCAGACAGTCCAGCTCCTCCCCGTATTGTTCTGAGTTCCCAGAATCTTGCCTGGAACTGGAGTTCAGAGCCGGCAGGAGCTTGTGCCTCCCTCAGATACTAAATGTGCCAGCTTTTCCACGAGCCCCTTGGCGTACCTCTGTACCTCTGCACTCTGTTTTCGCACCTCCTCCGAGTTTCAGTCTGTTTCTAGTTGTAGAATTTCCCTTAGCCAGCCTTCCTGTGGGTCTGGGTGGTGTCCATTTTTTCATTTTGTTGTAATTTTGAAATGATTGTGCATGGCTGCAATTCTGGTGTTTACCTATGCCGCCATCTTTGTTTCTCTGTGCCACAGTTTTTTAATCCACTCATCTGCTGTTGGGCACTTAGGCTGATTCCAAATCTTAGCTATGGTAAATTGTGCTCCTATGAACATGGGGGTGGGCACATATCCTTTCTGTTTGGTGTTTCTGGTTTCTTGGGAGAAGGGGAGTTGTGGCGGGGGGGGGGGGAGAGGAACACCTGTAATAATATGAACAAGAGAGATTATTAAAAAAATAGTATCTGAGGATTTCACATAAAAAACAACCAAACAAGACAATTAAGATTCTCTGAAACAAGAAGTCTGGAAAAGTATACAGCCATGAGGATCCCAATCAGGGATGACAAGATAACTACAATTTAATACGGCATCCTGGATGGGAACCTGGGTCACAAAAAGCACATTAAATAAAATTTAAGGCAACCTTAATAAAATGAAGACTTCAATACAGTAGAACCACACTTCATCACTTTAATTGCTTCTGAAGGCTGTTTGAGAAGTGATTTGTTCAAAACCCACATCAGCCCTAGCCAGATTGTCTCAATGGATAAAGCATTAACCTGTGGACTGAAGGTTCCTGGGTTCTATTCTGGTCAAAGGCACCTGTTTGTCTTGTGGTCTGAATCCAGAGTAGGCAGCATGCAGGAGGCAGCCTATCAATTATTCTCTAACATCACTAATGTTTCTATCTCTCTCTCCCTCTGCCTTCTTCTTTGAAATGAATCTACTCTAGTAAAAGTGTAATATTGAAATTGACCTTATCTAGGGGATGCCTAAGCCACACCCACCACCCAATGAGAGTGGCTGTATGCAAATGGACTCAGCCAAGATGGAGGCCGGCAGTAGAACCGCAGAGGCAGGTGCAGTGCAGGTGGCAGTGTGAGCAGGACATATGGGGCAGGTGACAGGCCTGGGTGTGTGAGGTGGGTGCGGCCGTTGGGTGGGTGGTGGGTGATGTGTGGGGAGTGGGCGGGGTGTGATCCCCCAGTGCATCCTGTATTGTGCACCGGGATCCTGGTAGAAACATAACATAGGAAAACCAAATTATTTTTCCCATTGGATATATATGTATAATTGAATGAACCCATTCCAGACACACAAATGATTCCCTGTTTTAACAATCTTAGATAAAGTGTAATGTCTAAAGGACTGTTTAATCTAAAAAGAAACACATGTTTTCCAACATTTAGGGAACAACCCCGTGCGAGACTTCAATGAATCACATTCCACACTCCCTTCAGGGTTATCCTTCGAGAGGACCATGGGCAGCATCTTGCACTTTTCACATATCGTTGCCTCCCACATGCTATCACTGGGTAACCACTGTTCATTTATCCAAATCAACAATGATTTTTCTACCTTTTCACTTGCCTGTGGTTGTTGTTTTGTGAGCATTTTCACACCCTTACCAACACTAGTGCTGTTGATGAGCCTTTTCTGTTTCAAAATTGTGCTGATCACATATTGCCAGACATGAAAACATTATCTCCTTTGCTTGTTGCATAAGAGATCCTTTGTGTCGTGCAGAGGTATCAGCATGAACGGTTTTCAGGTCAAGAACTAAAATTGTATTCCACAACTGGTACAGTTTTTCCTGGAGCAAAGTGGTCGAGAACCAAATTGATCGATATTGGAGATATTAGAGAACTCAGGTTGGATTGTAACTGTTTCCCTGCTGGTTCACTACATGTTACAATTGCACCATAACAATGTAAGATATTAAATAATAAGGGTAATTGGGTATGGTGTATGTGGGTATAACCTTCAGATTTTTTTCTCCAAATCTAAAATAAAACACCCAGTAATGATACTATCTGGGGGATAATAGAATGGACCACTGAAATGGTGAGGGCGGCGATTTTTGGAAATAGCACAGAGGAATCACCACCTCCCTGCCATATGCTGGACAATAACTGAACTAGAAGACATGAGGAAGTGAGAGGTCAGTTTGGGAAACATTTTAGGAGGTAATGCGGAAGCTCCCCTTTCTCCCACCAGAGCACCTGAGTCTTCTGTGTCCTATGCCAGCGCCCCCTCCTGGATGGTCAAGCTGAGACTTTGTGATGTCAAGCCACACCATGGCGACCACCGACTGTTGGCCAATCAGAGCTCAAGGGTGTGGCTCCTCAGTGTCCTACAGAGTATCTATAGAGGCCAGGAGCCTTGGAGTAGGGTCTGTTGCTACAACAAAGCCAACGTTACCAGAGAAACACTGTGGCCTAGTGTAGATAAGGAATCAGACTCCAACTGCAAGGATGGACCAAGAAACTTCAAGTACTGAAGTGAATTGGAAGACCGTTTCCCAATTGCACGACAAAGAAAAGAATAAGGTCAGACTACCCTACTCATATGCTTCCCCTTCTTCCCCAGTAATTCCTCACCCAAGACACTGGCCTTACTCTTTTTTGACATAGGCACTTCCTCAATCAATCCATTGTCATTCTCTTACATGCCCCTTTCCCAACCATTGTACAATTTCTACCCCAAAACCAACAATGACTTTCTGGGTTGAATTTCTTTCCTAACTGGATAACGGAATTAACAGCAAAGGTAAATTCAGTCCTTTAAAAAATATATTTAATGTTCAGATTATTACAGTTGTTTCTCTTTCCCTTCCCCCCATAGTTCCCCTTCTCCCAGTTCCGACCCCACCCTCTGTGCTTACCTCCCTCCACTATCCTCATTCATAGGTGTATGATTTTTGTCCAGTCTCTTCCCGCACACCCAATACCTCTTTCCCCTAAGAATTGTTAGTCTCTTTCTATGCCCCTAATTCTATTCTATTCACCGGTTTATTCTGTTCATCAGATTTTTATTCACTTGATTTTCAGATTCTCTTCTTGTTAGATATGTATTTGTTCGTAAATTTTCTCTTTACTTTTTCTTCTTCTTCCTCTTTTTAAAGGATACCTTTCAACGTTTCATATAATACTGGTTTGGTAGTGATGAACTTCAGCGTTCACTTGTCTGTGAAGCTCTCTCTTCAATTCTGTATGATAGCTTTGCTGGATAGAGTAATCTTGGTTGTAGGTTCTTGCTATTCATCACTGAATATTTCTTGCCATTCCCTTCTGGCCTGCAAAGTTTCTGTTGACCAGTCAGGTGACAGTCACATGGGTGCTTCCTTGTAGGTAACTAACTGCCTTTCTCTTGCTGCTTTTAAGATTCTCTCCTTGTCTTTTCCCATTGGCATTCTAATTATGGTGTGTGTTGGTGTGGTCCTCCTTGGGTTCCTTTTGTTTGGCACTCTCAGTGCTTCCTGGACTTCAAAGTCTATTTCTTTCACTAGGTAGGGTAAGTTTTCTGTCATTATTTCTTCAAATAGGTTTTCAACATCTTACTGTCTCTCTTCTTCTGGCACACCTATAATTCTGATTTTGGTACACTTGAAGGTGTCCCAGAGACTCCTTACGCTGTCTTTACATTTTTGGGATTCTATTTCCTTTTTGCTTATCTGTTTGGGTGTTTTTTTGCTACTTCGTGTTTCAAATCTTTAACTTGATTCTTGTGTTCCTCTAGTGTGTTGTTGGATCTCTGTATAATATTCATTATTTCAATCAGTGTTTGCTTAGATTTATTGTGGGTCTCACTAAGTTTATCAGCGGTTCCTAGAAAATTCTTGAAAAATCTTATAACCATGGTTTTGGACTCTATATGGAGTCATTTGCTTTCCTCCATTTCTCTCCTTTGTGATCTTTTCCTGTGTCTCCACATTTTTGCTGCTTTCCTGGGTTTATAGGGCAGCTTTCTGTGTTAGGTGATCACTGAGAGGAATGGGCCTCCAAGCCACTTGGTTATGATAATCAGCTGTGTCTACAGTGAGAGTACTTCTGCGCTGGAGACACCCTTATGGGGCAAGAGTTGTTTCAGTGGGGCTTTAGTGCTCACTGAGTCTGCCCCCTGAGTGTGTCCCTTATGAATCTGAGGAGTTGTATTTAGGATGGTAGCACTCTGGCCACTGGATACACTGGCTCTTGTATCTACAAGGATTTGCTGTTTTAGCCTCTGCCTGAGGCTACTCAGCCTTTTATATGCAAAAGCCTCTGCATGTAGCTTGGGTGGGGTGGGCTCTCGGGGAGTCTACAGGGTGGAGCAACCAGCTATGGCTGCTTCTCAGCCCTGCCCTAAGAGGCACCAGATCTCAAGCCCCTCTGGAGTTCCTCCCGGTGCCAGACGGGACCAGACAGTCCAGCTCCTCCCCGTATTGTTCTGAGTCCCCAGAAACTTGCCTGGAACTGGAGTTCATAGCCGGCTGGAGCTTGTGCCTCCCTCTGGTACTAAATGCTGCAAGCTCTTTCCACGAGCCTCTTGGCGCACCTCTGTACCCCTGGACTCTGTTTTTGCACAACCTCTGAGTCTCAGTCTCTTTCTAGTTGTAGAATTTCCACTCAGCCAGCCTTTGGTGGGTTTGGGTGGTGTCTATTTTTCTTTTCATTGTGATTTTGAAATGATTGTGCATGGCTGCAATTCTCGTGTTTACCTATGCTGCCATCTTCGATTCTCTGTGCCACAGTTTTTTAATCCACTCATGTGCTGTTGCGCACTTAGGCTGATTCCAAATCTTCGCAATGGTAAATTGTGCTCCTATTAACATAGGGGAGGGCATATATCCTTTCTGGTTGGTGTTTCTGGTTTCTTGGGAGAAGGGGAGTTGTAGGGCAGTGGGGGGAAGAGGAACACCTGTAATAATATGAACAAGAGAGATTATTAAAAAATAGTATCTGAGGATTTCACATAAAAAACAACCAAACAAGAAGATTAAGATTCTCTGAAATAAGAAATCTGGAAAAGTATATAGCCATGAGGATCCCAATGAGGGATGACAAGATGACTACAATTTAATATGGCATCCTGGATGGGAACCTGGGTCAGAAAAAGGACATTAAATAAAATTTAGGCAACCTTAATAAAATAAAGACTTCAATACAGTAGAAGCTCACTTCTTGACTTTAATTGCTTCAGAAGGCTGTTTGTGAAATGATTTGTTCAAAACCCAAATCAGCCCTAGCCAGTTTGTCTCAATGGATAAAGCATTAACCTGTGGACTGAAGGTTCCTGGTTTCTATTCTGTTCAAAGGCACCTGTCTGCCTTGTGGTCTCAATCCAGAGTAGGCAGCATGCAGGAGGCAGCCTATCAATTATTCTCTAACATCACTAATTTTTCTATCTCTCTCTCCCTCTGCCTTCCTCTTTGAAATCAATCTACTCTAGTAAAAGCATAATATTGAAATTGACCTTATCTAGGGGATGCCTAAGCCACACCCACCACCCAATGAGAGTGGCTGTATGCAAATGGACTCAGCCAAAATGGAGGCCGGCAGTAGAACCGCGGAGGCAGGTGCAGAGCCGGTTGCAGTGTGAGCAGGACATACGGGGCAGGTGACAGGCCTGGGTGTGTGAGGTGGGTGCGGCCAATGGGTGGGTGTTAGGTGATGTGTGGGGAGTGGGCGGGGCGCAGTCCCCCAGTGCATCATATATTGTGCACCCGGCTCCTGGTAGAAACATAACATAGGAAAACCAAATTATTTTTCCCATTGGATATATATGTATAATTGAATGAATCCATTCCAGACACACAAATGATTCCCTGTTTTAAGAATCTTAGATACAGTATAATGTCTAAAGGACTGTTTAATCTAAAAAGAAACACTTGTTTTCCAACATTTAGGGAACCACACCATGCTAGACTTCAATGAATCACATTCCACACTCCCTTCAGGGTTATGCTTCGAGAGGACCAGAGGCAGCATCTTGTACTTTTCACGTATCGTTGCCTCCCACATGCTATCACTGGCTAACCACTGTTCATTTATCCAAATCAACAATGATTTTTCTACCTCCTCATTTGCCTGTGGTTGTTGTTTTGTGAGCATTTTCACACCCTTACCAACACTGGTGCTGTTGATGAGCCTTTTCTGTTTCAAAATTGTGCTGATCACATATTGCCAGACATGAAAACATTATCTCCTTTGCTTGTTGCATAAGAGATGCTCTGTGTCGTGCGGAGGTATCAGCATGAACGTGTTTTCAGGTCAAGAACTGAAATTGTATTCCACAACTGGTACAGTTTTTTGTGGAACAACGTGGTCGAGAACCAAATTGTTCGATATTGGAGATATTAGAGAACTCAGGTTGGATTGTAACTGTTTCCCTGCTTGTTCACTACATGTTACAATTGCACCATAACAATGTAAGATATTAAATAATAAGGGTAATTGGGTATGGGGATGTGGGTATAATCTTCAGATTTTTTTCTCTAAATCTAAAATAAAACACCCAGTAATCATACTATCTGGGGGATAACAGAATGGACCACTGAATGGTTGGGAGCGGGGGTTTTTGGAAATAGCACAGAGGAAACACCACCTCCCTGCCATATGCTGGAAAATAACTGAACTAGAAGACATGAGGGAGTGAGAGGTCAGTTTGGGAAATATTTTAGGAGGTATTGCGGAATCTCCCCTTCTTCTCCCACCAGAGCACCTGAGTCTTCTGTGTCCTATGCCAGCCCCACCTCCTGGATGGTCAAGCTGAGACTTTGTGATGTCAAGCCATACCATGGAGACCACTGACTCTTGGCCAATCAGAGCTCAAGGGTGTGGCTCCTCATTGTCCTACAGAGTATCTGTGGAGTCCAGGAGCTTTGGAGTAGGGTCTGTTGCTACAACAAAGCCAACGTTACTAGAGAAACACTGTGGCCTAGTTTAGATAAGGAATCAGACTCCAACTGCAAGGATGGACCAAGAAACTTCAAGTACTGAAGTGATTGGGAAGACAAAGAAAAGAATAAGGTCAGACTACCCTATTAATATGCTTTCTCTTCTTCCCCAGTAATTCCTAACCCAAGACACTGGCCTTGCTCTTTTTTGGCATAGGCACTTCCTAAATCAATCCATTGTCATTCTGTTACATGCCCCTTTCCCAACCATTGTCCAATTTATGCCCCAAAACCAACAATGACTTTCTGGGTTGAATTTCTTTCCTAACTGGATAATGAAATTAACAGCAAAGGTAAATTCAGTCCTTTTAAAAAATCTTTATTGTTCAGATTATTATAGTTGTTGCCCTCTCTTTCCCCCCATAGTTCCCCTTCTCCCAGTTCCCACCCCACCGTCTGCGCTTACCTCAATCCACTATCCTCATTTATAGGTGTATGATTTTTGTTCAGTCTCTTCCCGCACACCCAATACCTCTTTTCCCCTAAGAATTGTTAGTCCCTTTCTATGTCCCTGATTCTATTCTATTCACCAGTTTATTCTGTTCATCAGATTTTTATTCACTTGATTTTTAGTTTCTCTTCGTGTTAGATATATATTTCTTCGTAAGTTTTATCTTTACTTTTTCTTCTTATTCCTCCTTTTAGAGGATACCATTCAACATTTCATACAATACTGGTTTGGTGGTGATGAACTTCAGCGTTTACTTGTCTGTGAAGCTCTATCTGACCTTCCATTCTGTATGATAGCTTTGCTGGGTAGAGTAATCTTGGTTGTAGGTTCTTGCTATTCATCACTGAATATTTCTTGCCATTCCCTTCTGGCCTGCAAAGTTTCTGTTAACCAGTCAGGTGACAGTCGCATGGGTGCTCCCTTGTAGGTAAATAACTGCCTTTCTCTTGCTACTTTTATGATTACTGGCATTTTAATTATGGTGTGTCTTGTGTGGTCCTCCTTGAGTTCCTTTTGTTTGGGCCTCTCTGCGCTTCCTAGACTTGAAAGTCTATTTCTTTCACTAGGTAGGGTTAGGTTTCTGTCGTTATTTCTTCAAATAGGTTTTCAATATATTCCTGTCTCTCTTCTTCTGGTACCCCTATAATTCTGATGTTGGTACACTTGTAGTTGTCCCAGAGGCTCCTTATGCTGTGTTCACATTTTTTGGATTCTTTTTCCTTTTTCCTTATCTGTTTGGGAGTTTTTTTTGCAACTTCAGGTTTCAAATCTTTAACTTGATTCTTGTGTTCCTCTAGTGTGTTGTTGGATCTCTGTATAATATTCGTCATTTGAATCAGTGTAAGCCTAGATTTATTGTGGTTCTCACTAAGTTTATCAGCGGTTCTTAGAAAATTCTTGAAAAACCTAATAACCATGGTTTTGGACTCTATATCGAGTCATTTGTTTTCCTACATTTCTGTCCTTTGTGATCTGTTCCTGTGTCTCCACATTTTTGCTGCTTCCCTGTGTTGATAGAGCGGCTTTCTGTGTTATGCAATCACTGAGAGGAATTGGCTTCCTAGCCACTTGGTTATGAGCATCAGCTGTGTCTACAGTGGGAGAACTTCTGTGCTGGAGACACCCTTATGGGGCAAGAGTTGTTTCAGTGGGGCTTTAGTGCTCACTGAGTCTGCCCCCTGAGTGTCTCTCTTATGAATCTGAGGAGTTGTATTTAGGATGGTACCACTCTGGCCACTGGGTACACTGGCTCTTGTATCTACAAGAAGTTGCTGTTTTAGCCTCTGCCTGAGGCTACTCAGCCTTTTATATTCAAAAGCCTCTGCATGTAGCTTGGTTGGGGTGGGGTCTCGGAAAGTCTACAGGGTGAAGCAACCAGCTATGGTTGCTTCTCAGCCCTGCCCTAAGAGGCACCAGATCTCAAGCCGCTCTGGAGTTCCTCCTGGTGGCAGAGGGGACCAGACAGTCCAACTCCTCCACGTATTGTTCTGAATTCCCAGAAACTTGCCTGGAACTGGAATTCAGAGCGAGCGGGAGCTTGTGCCTCCCTCTGGAACTAAATGCTGCCAGCTCTTTCCAGGAGCCCCTTGGCGCACCTCTGTACCTCTGCACTCTGTTTTCGCACCTCGTCTGAATCTCAGTCTCTTTCTAGTTGTAGAATTTCCACTCAGCCAGCCTTCCTGTGGGTCTGGGTGGTGTCCATTTTTTCTTTTCATTGTAATTTTGAAACGATTATGCACAGCTGCAATTCTGGTGTTTACCTATGCCGCCATCTTCGTTTCTGTGTGCCACAGTTTTTTAATCCACTCATCTGCTTTTGGGCACTTAGGCTGATTCCAAATCTTAGCTATGGTAAATTGTGCTCCAATGAAAATGGGAGGGCTGAGCACATATCCTTTCTGGTGTGTGTTTCTGGTTTCTTGAGAGAAGGGGAGTTTTAGGGAAGGGGGGGAAAGGAACACCTGTAATAATATGAACAAGAGAGATTATTAAAAAAATAATATCTGAGGATTTCACATAAAAGCAACCAAACAAGAAGATTAAGATTCTCTGAAACAAGGAGGAGAAAAAATGGCGGCGGTTTAGGCAGACGTATACAGTGCCTTGTCCCAGAGCAGATAGGGAAAGCAGCTGAAACGAGTAGCTTCCAGACCGAATTGGCAGTGGAGATCGAGCTGGGAGACAGCTTGCAGCTGGAGAAGAAAGAAGACTCCTGACAGAGGAGAGAAAAAACTATATAACCAGATACCCAGAGAAGATAG
>PVJC01046594.1:0-13256 GCA_004026665.1 Murina feae
GGTACAGTGGATGTGAATACTGTAAATAGCTTGTGCTCAGACTCCTCTGCCTGGAGGGGGCGGGTGCAGGAGGCAGACCCTCCCAAGACTCCCTGGGGAGATCTTCCTCTCTATTTAACTGTAACTGAGAGGGAGCCCAGGTTTGGGGGTGGGGGGTACCTTGGGCCACAGGATGCTGGTTGCTTTAGGGGTACCCATGCCCCTGCCCTCGCCTGGAATCAGTGTTATTGAATCTGATCAAACTTCTCCAGAAATAAAGTGAGAATAATCCTGCCAGTCCTGTCTATCTTTGGGGCTGGGGGTTGGGGTGGTAGCAGGTGACCTCCCGAGTTCTAACAAGAAGGAACCAGGGCCTGGGGATATCTCCTCTTGCCTGACAGTAGTCCTAGTGGCCTTCCACTTTCATCATGAATTCATTCATTTACTCATTCACAAGGATGGTTGCTTCTGCTCTGTCCCAGGCAGTGGGTGACGCGCTGGGGATACAGTAGTGGGAAAAGATGCGGCCTCTCTTCTCAGGGAGCAAGTGAGTGTCATGGACACTGAGTTGCCAATTCAACATCCATTCCTATCCCTGCTTCCTTATTCCAAACAGAATCCTGACTTTGTTCAGGCGGCCAGCTTCCTCCTGGGTCCCACCCTGTGCTCCAGTGGAAATGGCCTTAGCCCCAGGGTGAATCGTGATTATAATGAGCCAAAACTGGTGGTCCTAGCGCCCTCACGTGTGACGGTTTAGGTATGGGCATGTGGCACAATTCCAGCCACAGACATGAAGAAAAGCCTTCCAAAAAAAGAAAAAGAAAGAAAAGGCTCTGGGCTTCTAGGAGAGGCTTCCTCACTTTTATTGATTTGGTGGTTTTTATTATTTTATTTATTTATTTTTATTTTTTAAAAAATATATTTTATTGATTTTTTTACAGAGAGGAAGGGAGAAGGATAGAGAGTTAGAAACATCGATGAAAGAGAAACATCGATCAGCTGCCTCCTGCACACCCCCCACTGGGGATGTGCCCGCAACCAAGGTACATGCCCTTGACCGGAATCGAACCTGTGACCCTTCAGTCCACAGGCCAACGCTCTATCCACTGAGGCAAACTGGTTAGGGCTTTATTATTTTTTTAATCCTCACCCGAAGAAATTTTTCCATTGATTTTTAGGGAAAGTGGAAGAGAGAGGGAAAGACAGAAATACTGATGCGAGAGAAACATTGATTGGTTGCTTCCCGCACAAACCCTGACCAGGGCCTGGGCTGGAGAGGAGCTTGCAACCAAGGTAACCTGCCCTTGGCCGGAACCAAACCCTGGACCCTTTGGCCAATGCTCTATCCACTGAGCTAAACCAACTAGGACTTTCTCACTTTTCAAAAAGATGCTGTGGTAGCCAGCCTTGTTTGACCCTTCCATGTTCCTAGTGTTTACACCCTGCGTAGCCCCTTCCATGCTGTACCAGTGTTGGGCTGAGTGACTGACAGAATACAGCAGAAGTGATGGTATGTCCCACCCAAGATTTGGTCATTAAAGAGACTGCAGCTTCTGTCTCGGTGGCTATCTCTCACATCACTCCCTCTGGAGAAAGGCAATGGGTACATCATGGCAGCCTAATGGAGAAAGCTGATCAAGGGACCGAAGCCTCTTGCCAATGGCCCTGTGAATAAGCTTGGAGGCAGGTTCTCCGGCCCCAGTGAATCCTTCAGATGACTTCGGCCCTGGTCCACAGCTTGTCAATAACCTCCTGAGAGACCTTTCCCCTGCGGCCCCTATGGGGGCTGGAGTGTCCCGGCTGAGCTCCGGGTACACGTTGTGGACTTGGGACAGATGCAGCGTCAGGATGACTTGAAAGTAGGGCATCCTTGGCCCTCCTGAATAGAGGACATTAGGGGCAGGTGGACAGTCTGTATGGAATTTTCAGGTGCCTTCACCAGAGAACCCTGTCTCCATCGGAACCTCAAATGTGAAGAGGTCCTCAGGACAGCAGCTCCAATTCCAGCAGAGCTTGATCACAGCCTCAGGCCTTGATAGTGAAATAGAAATGGCTTCACCTGGCCCGAGTGGCTTAGTTGGAGCATCACTCCATGGACCGAAAGTTTGCTGGCTCAGTTCCTGATGAGGATTTTTTATGTAAATATTCTTCAGGATATGTGGCAATATAGAATATTGACAAGACTTGCTGTACATTGACTATGTTCCAGAACTGCTAATAAACTCATTCTGCACAAAAAAAAAAAAAAAAAAAAAAAAAACACCTGAGAGACCCTATGCCAGAACCAACTAGCTAAGCCACTCCTGGGTTTCTAACCCTCGGAAACTGTGAGATAATAAAAGTTGTTTCAAACTGATAAGTTTTGTGATAATTTCTTACACAGCAAGAGACAACTAAGACACATAACGATGGGAGAACCTGCTTGTCTGATATGAGGTCGGACAATGATGCCTGGAATTGCTGCATCCATCCTGCTAACCAACCTGAGGACAAAGCCAGCAGCAAGGGAGCAGAGCAGCAAGAGGGGAAGAGCCTAGATCCCAGTGAACATCAGTGAATTAACAACCTCAAACACAGTCCTACCCCTACACAACTTCCTTCTTCTTTAAGCCAGCGGAGTTGGATTTTCTGTTCCGGGTGGTCAAAAGCTTCTAATGCATCTAGGGTCACAGACAATAAGTATATAAATGTACTGCCATTGTGAGCTACAATGAAGGTGTCCTCTACAGATGCAGCAATTAAACTTGACCTGAACCAGCCATGTGAAAGAGTAGGGAGCAGAGTTGCAGGTACAAGGATCAGTATGTGGGAAGCCCTGGAGGAGTCAGTGTGACATGGAGAACAATGGGCAGAGATGAGTGGGGAGGAGAGGAAGGCGGGGCCAAGTCACAAGTGTTGGGGGTGAGGGGGCAGGGAACAGACTAACAGAACAGCTTCCAGGCCCTCTCCTCCTGTGAGCTCCTTTACACACCCCTCTCCTCCTGTGAGCTCCTTTACACACCCCTCCTGTGAGCTCATATTCACAGTGAGGCTGAGGCACCAACATGTCCCTGAAGGCAGCACCCTCTGAATACTCCGCAAGGGAATCATTCATTAATTCATTCAATAAATTGTGGAGGACCAGCTAAGTACCAGAGGGATGTGATGGGAAGCAAAAACCAGAGGAGGAAGCTCCTGGAGCTCCCTGGTGGGGAAGATGGGCATCAGCCGAATAACCACACAAACCTGTGAAAATAAAAACATGGTCAGGACTCTGAAGGTGGACTGTAAGGAGCAGTAAAAGCATCGAACTTGGGGAGCTAACTACGTTGGGGGGTCAAATAAGCGACTCCTGAATAAATGGTGTTTGACCGGATAGCTGATAGGTTGCTGGGGCAAAGTCAGGACAGAGAAAGGAGAGAGAAGCACTTCCCAGACGAGGGGAAAGCATGTGCAAAGGTCCTGCATGGCAAGGAGTTGTGTTCAAAGATCTGGAGGGCTGTGGGACCTGAAGGAGCCTGTTTCACTCTCCATTGAATCCTCAGTGCCTGGTAAGACGGGCTCTCAGTATTTGTGGAATTAAGAAAGGTTCGTCGAGGAGTTGGAGCTAGGCATGAGGTGAGCTAGACTATACAAGGCCTTATAAGGCTGCGTCAGTAGTTTGGATTTTATTCTAAGAGTCCTGGGAAGCCACTGAAGGCTATTAAAAAGGGGGTGGGGAGGGTGACATAGGCAGATTGGCGTCTTTACTAGACAGTTCCGGCTGATGGGTAGGAAACCAGTAGGGACTTGACTGTAAACTGGGAGATCAGTTAAAAGTGATTGCTGGGGTCCAGATAGGAGATGATAGAGGCTTGGGCTCAGGAAACACCGAAGTGTGCAACATGCAACATTAATTTATTTACTCAAGGACTACTGAGCACCTACTGTGTGTCAGGCACATGGGTGCTGGAGATTTAGAAGTGAGCAAAAATTGATGTAGTCCTGACCCTCATGGAATTTACAGTCTAGTGGAAGAAACAAACATTAATTAAATCATGTTACAAACAAATGGACAATTATAATTACAGTAGTCCCCCTTATCTGCAGGGATACATCCCAGGACCCTAGTGAATGCCTGAAACCACAGATAGTACTGAACTCTGTAGATACTGTTTTCCTTATACATACACCTATGATAAAGTATAAATTAGGAACAGTAAGAGATTAACAACAATAACTAATAAAATAGAATAACTATTGTGAATGTGGTCTCTTGTCAGCAAACTAGCACGAATTTCTTTTCCTTTCAGAGATTCCCTGACAGGTTAGTTCTAACTGTAGATCTCAGCAACCTCAGCTTAGGATTTTTTTTTTTTCTTTTCTTATTAAATCAAACACTGTCACCTTTTCACTTAAAGGAAGCACTTTTCAGCTTCTCTTTGGCGTATCTAAATTGCCAGCATCACGACTCTCATGCTTTTGGGCCATTAAGTAAAATAAAGGCTATGTGAACACAAGCGCTGTGAGCCCATGACAATAGATCTCACCAAGACAGTATGAAGTGACGAATGAGTGTGTAGCACATACTGCACGGATACACTCGACAAAGGGAGGATTCATATCCCGGGCGGACAACGCAGGATGGCGAGAGTTCATCACTCAGAATGGCACGCATTTTAAAATCGTGAATTGTTTATTTCTGGAATTTCCCACTTCATATTTTTAGACCACAGTTGACCGCAGGTAACTAACTGAAACTGGAAAGCAACACTGCAGAAGTGGGGGCGGGGTGGTAACTATGACAGATATATAAAGGAGAAGTATGGGGTGCTGGGAGAGTCAACAATAAGGGGACCTGGCCTGCTCAGGGAGGCCAGGGAGGGTGTCCCTGAGAAAGCAGTGCTAGAGCTGAGATCTGGAGGAGCAGGAGCCCGTTACCAAGGCAGAAAGGTAACAGCGTTTGCAAAGGCCTGTGATGAGCACAGATAGTGTAGTTGGAGCATAGAGAGAAGGAAGGTGGTGCCAGGAAGGCAGAAAGGACCGGCCTTTTAGGGCCCTGTGGGCCATGCTCAGAATTTGGGAAGGTGTGAAAGATGTCAGCAAGGGGTGAAGACCAGGTTGGAAAATATCATCAGGGCTACCACCCCGAGAAAGGATTAAGAGGAGAGAGGACGAAGCCTGGAAGTGGGGCGTCTGGACTGGACAAGAGCATCAGTTCTGGCGAGAGATGAGGACACGGTTCAGTGAGTGGGGGGAGGAAACCGAGAGGCAGAAAGAGGAGGTGAAAACGTGGATTGGACCTGGGGAGCGAGGAAGAAAGGCGTCAAGGATGATGCCCGGCTTCCGAGGCCAAATATCGATATGGACACTGGGAGGGGACAGACCCCGACTCTGACCTGGAAGTGCCTGCATCAGGCCTGTGGCGCAGGGCAGGGGAGGGGGCTGGTCCCGGCGGGAGGAAGGACAGTGCAGGGGAAGTCAGAGGCGGGAGCAGGCTGGGGGGATGGGGGGAATGGGGGTGAGGGCGCTGCGCCTGGGAAGCCCTGGGGCCGGGCTGGCCAGCACTGGCCGGGCTGCAGGGGGCGGCCTCCGGGTCTATTTCCAGGTTTTCCGCCGGAGACTTAGGAATGTCCGGTCTGCTCCTGGGCAAGACCGAGGAGCAGGGAGGCGGAGGCAGCGGCCTTTCTTCATCGCTGCCCTTTCCCCAACAGGCCAGACAAGGCGGGGCCAGCGGCGGCAGCAACTGCCCTTCCCTCCGCCTCCCTCCACCCGCCGCCAACGCTCCTCCACTGCGGCTCTGACAACACCCTGCCCGCCCCCGACACCCTTTCTTCACCCGGACGCCCCGTGGGCCTCGCTCAGAGCCGGCACTCCACCCAGCCCCGAGCCGGCCCCGCTTGCCCAGGAACGTGCGTGCGGCGCCCCCTCGCGGTTCAATGAGCACATGGCCCGGCGGGCGAGGCCGGGGCGGCGGGGTCCCGGCGGGGGTCTGGGGACGGAGGTCCTGCCCAGTCGGGACGCGCTTGACCCACTCGCTCGGTAGCTGGGGGAGTCGCCCTGACTCTGTGAGCTGGAGAAAATGAGGGCCAGTGATACGGGCGATCCATTTCTTTCTCTTTTTTTAAAATATATTTTATTGATTTTTTACAGAGAGGAAGGGAGAGGAATAGAGAGTTAGAAACATCGATGAGCTGCCTCCTGCACACTCCCCCGGCCTTTGGAATGAAGGGTCTCAGGTTTGATTCCAGTCAAGGGCACATGCCCCGGTTGCAGGCTTGATTCCTAGTAGAGGGTGTGCAGGAGGCAGCCAATCAATGATTCTCTCTCATCATTGACGTTTCTATCTCTCTCTCCCTCTCTGAAATCAATAAAAATATATTTAAAATAAAAAAATAAAATAAACATTATGTTCCACAATGGAAGTTAATAAGGAGAAATCTCACTTAAACCCTTCTTCATATGCACAGATTCAGATATACATGTTCATTTTGAAAGTAATTTCTTGCCCTGGCTGGGTTGACTCAGTGGTTAGACGTTAGAGCGTCAGCCCATGGACTGAAGGGTCTCAGGTCTAGGGCAAGTACCGGTGTTGCAGGTTCGATCCCCAGCCCCAGTCAAGGGTATGCAGGAGGCAACAAATTGATATGTCTACATCGACATTTCTCTCTCTCTCTTTTCTTCCCTTCCACTCTCTCTTTAAAAAATGGAAAAATATTCTCAGGTGAGGGTTAATCAAAAAGGGAAAAAAAAGTAAATTTCTTAATAGTTTGGAATCACTCCAGCTTGCTCTGGGCTCAGTTAGTGTCTCTAACTCTATGACACTACATATTCTTGAGTTTGAACAGTAGTTTCAGAATAAACAACAGTGACATAAAGGCTAAGAAACCGAACTTAAGTGACTTCAATTCTATCATTGTGTGTAATCACTTGTGCTATTTGAAGGTTACAAAACTTAATAACCAAAAATCAGGTTTAAAATTTAAAACAGTAAGAACTGTAAAGTATAATTTTTGTTTGGAATATGAAAATTTAATTCAAACGTAACACGTTTTTCAAAATATAAATATCTTTAAAAGTAAAAGCTATCCTTTTATTTCATCCTTTTTATTGTGGTAAAATATACACAACATAAAGTTTGCCATTTAAACCATTTTTTAAAAGAAAGATGCCTTCTTTTTTTAAAATACAGTTTATTAATTTTTTTAAAATATATTTTATTGATTTTTTACAGAGAGGAAGGGAAAGGGACAGAGAGTCAGAAACATCAATGAGAGAGAAGCATTGATCCGCTGCCTCCTGCACACCCCCTGCCGGGGATGTGCTCGCAACCAAGGTACATGCCCTTGACCGGAATTGAACCTGGGACCCTCGAGTCCGCAGGCCGACACTCTATCCGCTGAGCCAAACCGGTCAGGGCAAGTTTATTAATTTTTTACAGAGAAGAAGGGAGAGGGATAAAGAGTTTAGAAACATCAATGAGAGAGATACATGGATCAGCTGCCTCCTGCACACCCCCCACCGGAGATGTGCCCGCAGCCAAGGTACATGTCCTTGACTGGAATCGAACCTGGGACCCTTTAGTCCACAGGCCAACGCTCTGTCCACTGATCCAAATGGGTCAGGACCATTTAAACCATTTTTGACGTGTACAGGTCTATGGCATTAAGTATATTCAAATTGTTGTGCAACCATCATCACCATTAATCTCCAAAACTTTACTATCTTTCCAAGTGGAAATTTCGTCTTTATTGAACACTAACTTACTACCAACTCATCACCCGGTCCCTGGCAACCGCCATTCTATTTTGTGTCTCTATGAATCTGAGTACTTAGGTACCTCATATAAGTGGAATGTATAATATGTGTCCTTTTGTGACTGTCTTCAAGGATTATACATGTTGTGAGGTGCCAGAATTCCATTCCTCCTTAAAGCTGAATAATCCTCTGCTGTTTGTAAATACCACATTCTGTTTATCCATTCATCTGTCAATGGACATTTAGGTTGGTTCCACTTCTGACTACTGTGAATAATGCTGCTATGAACATGAGTGTACAAATATCTGTTCAAGTCCTTGTTTTCAAGTCTTTTGGGTAAATACCCAGAAGTGGAATTGCTGGATTATATGAGCATCCTGTTTAGTTTTTTTAGGAATTGCCATACTATACTGCTTTCCAAAGTGCTGTACCATTTACATTCCCAACAAGAGTGCAAAAGAATTCCAGTTTTTCCACATCCTCTCCAACACTTCTTTTTTTCCAGTCGCCATCCTAATGGGCATAAAGTGGTATCTTATTGTAGTTTTGGTTTGTATTTCTCTAATGATTAGTGATGTTGAGCATATTTTCATTTGCTTATGGCCCATTTGTATATCTTCCTTGGAGAAATATCTATTCAATTCCTTGCCCACTTATTAATGGGTTATTGAGTTTTAAGAGTTCTTTATATAGTCTAGATATAAATCACGTATTAGACATATGATTTATAAATATTTTCTCCCATCCTATTGGTTGTTTTTTTCACTCTGCTAATAGTGTGTGATGCACAAAAGTGTTTAACTGTAATGAAATCCAGTTTATCTATTTTTTCTCTTGTTGCTTGTGCTTTTGGTGTCATAGCCAAGAAATGATTGCTAAATCCGATGCCATGAAGCTTTCCCCCTATGTTTTCTTCTAAGAGTTTATAGTTTTAGCATTTCTGTTTAGGTCTTTGATCCATTTTGAAATAATTTTTGTATGCCAATTCATTTTTAAATATTAAAACACTAAGCATTTCAGAGAAAACTTATCCAAGAGCAAGATTCAGGCCCTGAGCCACCAGGTTGCCCCGGCTTAAAATGCTAGTAGTATTCCTCACAATTCTGAAGTTCATCTCATCCATTTCTGGGGCTTAAGCTACTGTATAGGTACCAGACTGCATGGTGTGCTTACGAGCTTGGAATCTGGAGCTGGGCAGCCAGGGCTCGAATCCTGGCGCTAGAATGAAGGCACCTCATGGAGTTGTTGTGAGGAATCAATAAGTTAATGTATGTGAAGAACTTAGAAAAGTGTTGCACACTTAGTAAGTGCTCAATAAAAGCTAGGCAGCATGTTTATTGTTATCTTTAAGTTGATAGTGCCAAATAAGAATTTGGTCTAGAATTCTTTCCTGAGGTTGATAGCCTGCGTATCTGCCTACTTCACATCTGGCTTGGACATCATGCAAGCACCACCAGTTGTTCAAGTCCAAACTGGACTCAGAAATTCCATCCCAAACAATATCAGAATCCACCACTCTCCCAAGCCAGATAGATCCGTGGGAGCTCACTCCTCACACTGCCTCACCTCTGAAATACCTTTGACTTGCCAGGTCGCTGTGGCTCAGTGGTTGAGTTGTTGACCTATGAACCAGGAGGTCACAGTTAAGATTCCCAGGCAGGGCCTGTTTTTCGGGTGCGTGCAGGAGGCAACTGATCCATGAATCTCTCTCATCATTGATGTTTCTATCTCTCTCTCCTCCCTTCCTCTCTGAAATCAATAAAAATTATATATATTTTTTTAAAATTAAATATCTTTGACTCTGTCCGCAGCACCCTCATGCCAGCCCAGGCTGCGGTCATTTCTTCCATCTCAGGAAGAACAGCAAGGCCTTCCCCAATCTAGTCTGCCCAGTAGCCAGAAATCGGCCCACACACTCTCCTGCCGAGTCCCCTCAGGCCTTCTCAGGGCCTCAGGATACAATGCAGCTCTGTAGAGCGTCTTCCTGGGGCTTCTCACCCTGCGGCTCTCACTCTCCTCCTCTCTTCTCGGTGTGCCCCCCATCCTGGATTGCTGACTTTTCTGCTCTCCAGGACTTTGCATGAACTGTTTCCTCGGCTTGGACACTCTCCCTTGCCTGCCCCACCCGCACCCAGTGGCTGGGTGATGACTGTTCAGCTCTTAAGCATCCCCTCTTCCCAGAGGCCTTTTTTGACCCCGAGATCTGTACCTACAGGAACACAACAAAGGCTTCACTGTAACTATTTGTCCATTAAATGCTCCTCTGCCAGAACCGGAATCACGAAAGCATGACCACTCAGTCTGTGCGCTGTGTCCTTCCCAGCCCCATGCCTGGCACACAGTAGATGCTGTCTGCGTGCAATACATGTCTGACAGGGGGAAACACGAGCAAGAGCGCGGAGGCCAGAACAGGTGGGCGAGTGAGGGAGACTAATAGGCAGGTCATGTTTCTGTGGTGCCATGCGAGACGGCTGGGGGGTTGCCAAGGGTCCCGGAAGCTGGACGGGAATCAGGCCCTGAGCGCCGTCTGCCCTGGGTAGCTGGCAAGTTTGTTCTTTCTCCCACAGCATGGAAAACCACAGAAGGGTTTTAATTTAAATATATATATATATATATATATATATTTTTTTTTTTTTCTATTGGTTTTAGAGAGAGAGGAAGGGAGAGGAATAGATAGATGGGAACATCTATTGGCTGCCTCCGGCACGCCCCACACTGGATCGAGGCCCCACCCGAACATGTGCCCTCCTAGGAATGGAGCTGGTGACCTCCTGGTGCAGGGGATGATGCTCAATCCACTGAGCCACACCGGCCGGGTAGAGAAGGGTTCTAAGTTAGGAGGTAACAGGATTGAAAGTAGAACACTAGCTAGAGGCAGGTGGGCAAGGCTGAAGGCAGAAGACAGTTTTCAGGCTGTGGCAACAAAATGTCTCTACAAGGAGAGAGAAGTGGGGAAGGGAGCTGAGTGTCGGAGGAACAGGGGCAGGAGGAGCTTTTCATTGCATGCTCACTTGTACCATGGAATTTTGAATCATTTGACCATATGACTTAGTCAAAACATCATTTTCAAGAGTGGACAAAGGGATATGTTGCAAAATCTAGGCAAGACATAGAGTCTATATTATTTGATTTTTTTAACAATATATTTTATTGATTTTTTTTTTTACAGAAAGGAAGGGAGAGGGATAGAGAGTTAGAAACACTCATGAGAGAGAAATATCGATTCAGCTGCCTCCCACACACTTCCTACCAGGGATGTGCCTGTAACCAAGATATATGCCCTTGACGGGAGTCGAACCTGGAACCCTTCAGTCCACAGGCCGACGCTCTATCCACTGAGCCAAACCAGTTAGGGCTTATCTGATTTTTAATGGTACACGAATGCTGACTCCTTAAAGAAAATGAGACGATACATAAGAGTAGAAATAATAAAAATAAAACTAGAATCCCCTTTTACCCGAAAGCGAGCTGTGTTAGAAACACTGTTTACTGACCTAAAGGTACTAGAAGATAGCTGGGGTGAGGGCTGGGGGTGAGGCTTGGTCCCTGATTAGGTTGCTGGCTTTTATAAATCAAAATACAGGACCCCTATTAAAGTCAGATTTTAGAGAAACAGTGAATCATTTTTAGTACAATACGTAATTTTTTAGTAGGTGAATGTCCCAAATATGGCACGGAGCATATTTACATTTAAAAATTCTTTGTCCTCGAAGGGTGTCAAAGCTGCAGGTTCCATCCCTGGTCAGGGCACATACAAGAAGCAACCAATGAATGCATACATAAGTGGGACAGCAAATCAATATTTCTCTCTCTCTCTCTCTCAAAAATAAATAAGTAAATAAATACAATTAAAAACAAAATAAAAAATCTTTTTTTTAAAATATATATTTTATTGATTTTTTACAGAGAAGAAGGGAGAGGGATAGAGAGTTAGAAACTTCAATGAGAGAGAAACATCGATCAGCTGCCTCCCGCATACCCCACAATGGGGATGTGCCCGCAACCAAGGCACATGCCCTTGACCGGAATCGAACTTGGGACCCTTCAGTCCGCAGGCCAACGCTCTATTCACTGAGCCAAACCGGTCAGGGCAAAATAAAAAATCTTTGTTGTTACCTGAAATTTAAATGCAGGTGGGCAGCCTGTGTTTTATCTGGCAGCCCTATGCCCTGGCTTTTCTCCTCCCTCCTTCTCTTCTGTAATTTTTATTTTAAATCTTCATTTAAATGAGTTTTACTTTAAAAGTCACTCACATTTGTTTTAAAAATTTCCACCAGGCCCTACCAGCGTGGTTCAGTGGTTGAGCATCGACCTATGAGCCAGGAGGTCACAGTTTGATTCCCCGTCAGGGCACATGCAAGGGTTGTGGGTTTGATCCCCAGTAGGGGACATGTAAGAGGCAGCCGACCAATGATTCTCTCTCATCATTGATGTTTCTATCTTCCTCCCTCTCCTTTCTTCTCTGAAATCAATAAAAATATTTAGCCTTGACCCGTTTGGCTCAGTGGATAGAGCATCGGCCTGCCGACTCAAGGGTCCCAGGTTTGATTCCAATCAAGGGCATGTACCTTAGTTGCAGGCACATCCCCAGTAGGGGGTGTACAGGAGGCAGCTGATCGATGTTTCGCTCTCATTGGTATTTCTAGCTCTCTATCCCTCTCCCTTCCTCTCTGTCAAAAATCAATAAAATATATTTAATATATATATTAAAAAATAATAATAATAAAAATTTCCACCAGACTGTTCTGCAGGGTCCCTGGCCTCATACAGTGCCCACTGTGGGTGCTGCTGGCCCAGCACGCAGCAGCCCAGGCCCCCGGGGAGACTACCAGGTGAGGTGATTTGAGGGGCGGGGTGGCAGGTCTGACCGCAGGCGCTGAGGGCTGGGTCCTGGTCCTGGTCACGGGCATTGGTAACTGAGCCTGGATGCTGAACACTGGGTTCCAAGCACATGAGTGCAGGACTAGGGCCAGGGCAGAGGCCACTGGTCACTAGGCAGAGGGTTCTGGGCTCAAAAGCAGTCATGAGCCTGGTGTCCCTTACTGCCCAGGGCAGAACTGCGGATGAGGAGCTGCCCAGCCCCCAATTGTTTTGTAACAACTGCTGGACTAGGCTAGAGGAGGGATTTAAGAAGCTGGGTGGGGAGGGAGGGGTCTGTGGGCAGGGCAAGGCCACTTAGGCAGGCTGACTTTGGTCCCAAGCCCTGGAGACAAAAGAAAGCAGGCTGGAGCTCTAGGCCTCCGTGAGGCAGGCAGTAGGGCCTAAAGTCAAACGCAGGATGGGGGGTGGGAGAATGGGAGCCCTTAGGCCCCCTCCCCTGTTTTGTTCCCTCCCTCTTCACCAACCTCCTGGCCCAATTCCTAGGCCAAGGCAGCTGGAGTGATTAAGTGTGGGCGAGGGAGGACGAATGCCAAAGGCTTGTCTCATGTCTCGGAACACAAGGACCCAGCCAGAGTCGATGGCATGACTGAGAGTGAGAAAAAGAGACCAAGAGCTAAACAAGAGATAAACTGGGACAACACCAGAGACAGACTGGAGAAGGAGGGCAAGACACAGAGTGA
>PVJC01046595.1:0-13245 GCA_004026665.1 Murina feae
GCCTGAAAATGGCCCTCAGCCCCTCACCCAGGCTGGCCAGGCATGCCAGCAGGTGGACACCCCCCTCCTGAGGTGTCCCAGACTTCAAGAGAGCACAGGCTGGGCTGAGGGACCTCCCCCCCCCCCAAGTGCACAAATTTTAGTGCACTGGGCCTCTAGTAATTAATAAAAATGTAACAAAAAAAGAAAATAAAGATAGGAAAATTAGAGGGAGCCACAAAAGAGATTGGTAAGCAAAATGCACTGCTACATAAGCTGTTAAACAGTTGATTGAGACAGGGTAGAAATATTTCTCTAAGCTTTGTAGCAGCAATTATGAGGTGGGGGACACCGTCCATGTTAAGTCCTAGCCAGAAAGAATATCATGGTATCAAACCGTATACACTTCTATGTGTCTAAAATTCTTAGCCCAAAGTGTAATGTGAGTAATATTTTAAAACACAGTACCCGTATGTCACAGCGAGAGAGCTGGATGGTTAAAGATGCTTCTCAGTCACTAGTCCAGGGAACAGATAGTCCAGCCACTCTGCAGCCAGAGACTTGCACATTGAAAAGCCCTTATCATTTCTTCCCCAACACAAAGCTACATGCTCTACACACCAAGATGTCTTCTCAGAGAGGAGCAGGGGAAGGGACTAGAACTGTGCAAGAGTGATCCAGTGAGAATCACAGTTACCTACCAAGGTTGTTTTAATTATTAAGTTGGACTACTTTTAGCCCACTCTCCATTATGCAGAAGGGTAAAGAAATGTTGAAAATGAGCCAGATACATATATATTTTATTTCCACATAGAGATGTAAGTGTATTTGATACCATGCTTTGTCCAGATAGTTAGGAAATGAGGCATACCAAGGAGTCTATTGTTATAAATACTAGTGGCCCAGTGCACAAAAATTTGTGCACTCAGGGGGGTCCCTCAGCCCAGCCTGTGTCCTCTCATAGTCTGAGAACCCTTGGGGGATGTCTACCTGCCAGCTTAGGCCCACTCCCAGGGTGATCGGGCCTAAGCTGGCAGTCAGACATCCCTCTGGCAGCCTGGGAGCCCTTGGGGGATGTCCACTTGCCAGTGGGGAGCAGACCTAAGCTGCAGTCAGACATACTTAGCACTGCTGAGGAGGCAGGAGAGGCTCCCACCACCACCACTGTGCTGGCAGCCATCAGCCTGGCTTGTGGCTGAGCAGAGCTCCCCCTGTGGGAGGACACTGACCACCAAGGGCAGCTCCTGCATTGAGTTTCTGCCCCCTGGTGGTCAGTGTGTGTCATAGTGACTAGACATTTCCAATCATTCTGCTGTCAAGGTCAATTTGCATATTACCCTGTTATATATGATAGAGACCTGGTGCATGGGTGGAGACCGGCTGATTTGCTATGAAGGGTGTCCCAGATCGGGGTGGGGGTCCCTGCTGGGGTGCCTGGCCAGCCTGAGTGAGGGGCTGAGGGCTGTTTTCAGGCTGGCCAACCCCCCCAGCAGGAATCCTCACACCATGAGGGTGTAGACATCCTGGGTGAGGGCTGATGGCCGTTTACAGGCTTGCCATGGCCCCCAGCAACCCAAGCTCCCAGTGAGGCTGGCTGGAAACAGATATCTGGGGTTTATTTATCTTCTGTAATTGAAACTTTGTTGCCTTGAGCAGAGGCCACAGCCAGCCTAGGCAGGCAGCTTCCTCCATTGCTGAGGTAATGAAGCCTCCTGTTTGCTCTAGCTCTGTGGCTGCTGGCCGCCATCTTGGTTGGGTTAATTTGCATACAGTTTCTCTGATTGGCTGGTGGGCGTAGCTTGGGATGTAGCAAAGTGATACAATTAGCATATTACTCTTTTATTAGATTAGATTATGCCAGACCAGTTTTGCATACTATAGAATGGCTTTGGGATCATGGAGCAATTAGCAGGGTTAATACTACAGGAGTCCCCCTATTATTCCTGAGGGGGATATGTTCCAAGGCCTCTAGTGGATGCCTGCAACCACAAAAGATACTGAACCCTAGATCTATACATACATACATACCTATGATCAAGTTTAATTTATAAATTAGGCAATTTCATGGATAGAAGATTCGTTCTTGTACATTTTAGTAACCCCAGCATGTGAATTTTTTTCTTTTCTTACTAAGTGGAACTTTTTGCTCTTCACTTTAAGAAAGCATTTACAGCTTCTCTCTCTTTTTTAAAAATATATTTTATTGATTTTTTTGCAGAGAGGAAAGGAGAGGGATAGAGAGATAGAAACATCAATGAGAGAAAAACATTGATCAGTTGCCTCCTGCACACTCCCTACTAGGGATGTGCGCACAACCAAGGTACATGCCCTTGGCTGGAATCCAACCCAGCTGGGACCCTTGAGTCCACAGGGTGACGCTCTATCCACTGAGCTAAACCAGTTAGGGCTACAGCGTCTCTTTGATACATTTGCATTGCCAGTCCCACTACTCTTGTGCTTCAGGGCCATTACTAAGTAAAATAAGAGTTACTTGAACACAAGCACTAGGATACCTCAACAGTGATCTGATAACCAAATACAACCTTCATAGGCTGGCAAAGGGAGGACTCATGTCTCAAGCAGGATGGCGCAGGGCAGCGTGAGATTTCATCAGCACTGTGCACTATTTAAAAACTTATGAATTGTTTATTTCTGGAGTTTTCTATTTAATATTTTTGGACTGTGGTTGACTGTAGATAAGGGAGAGACTACTGTGTTCAGAAATTCTAGTTCTTTCAGTTTCAGGGGGTTTTCAGTGAGAATGGACACGGCTTCTCCTTTCAAAATAATTCCTTGGGAGGGAAGTATGAAAGACCTGATTTGATTGTGAGTATAGGTCAGCTAAAAAAAAATTATAGTTCTTTCACTTTAAGTATTCCGGCTGAGTGTGCCCAGCTCTCATCAGGCACACAGAAAGCTTTGTCTTTACTTTGATGGAAGAAACGAGAGATTAGTTTGAACAGCTGATTTTTATCCCAGTCATTCCACAAACTGCCAGTGTTTGTTTGAGATTTCTTCCTAGTAGGCTGTTTATCACTCTGACTTTCTTTGTTCTTCCTGGCTTTGATCTCCATGGACCAGATTCTTGTCCTAAGTAACTCTAGGGGAATTCCAAGACAAGCGCAACACTGATTTGATGTTTGGAAGCACTGGCTCTGCTTTCTGTAGCATTTATCTTTGTTACTCTGTGTGCCTCTTTCATTTTCTTTTTTCACGTTAGTTCATTTTTTGAGTGTAGTGTACCAGAGAAAGAACAAGGAGATGGGTCTTCTACCGAGTGTTTCTTTTGGATTGATTTTTCAAAGGGCTGCAGAATAGCAATAAATGCCTTACTCTGGTTCTGCCACATGGGAGTCAGTCCAAAGACAAGTGTTTATTTCCTTGGTGAAAAATAATATCCAAGCCTCTTTGTGAGCAGTGGCTACAAGTATAGAATTGTATTAATGATTATTGTGAGGTCTAACCGTTTCTAGACATTTATGTTTGATTATTATAAAATGTTTTAAAATCACAGTCAATTTTTGGCTCACTTGCTATTGATTTTAGGTTACTCATAGATTTTTGGTTGTTTGTGACATTGTATATGTACACTTTCAGCACACATACATAAATATTAGCATAAGTGTCATTCTCTCTTGCAGATTCTGCCCCCTTGAGAGAAGCGTCCTTTGTACATGTGCTAAGGGCTCCTGTGAATCTGAGTTTTTTCTAAGGCAACTTAGGAAAAAGTACTCCTTAGACTGCAGAAGTGGGGAACCTTTTTTATTTTATTTATTTTTTCTTTTTTAAAATATATTTTTGTATTGATTTCAGAAAGGAAGGAAGAGGGAGAGAGAGAGAGAGAAACATCACTGATGAGAGAAAATCATTGATTGGCTGCCACCTGCATGCCCCACACTGGGGATGGAGCCTGCAACCCAGGCATGTGCCCTTGACTGGAATCGAACCTGAGACTCTTCAGTCCGTAGGCCAATGTTCTATCCACCGAGCCAAACTGGCTAGGGTGGGGTGGGGAACCTTTTTACTGCCAAGGGCCATTTGGATATTTGTAACATCATTTTCAGGCCATACAAAATTATCAACCTAAAAATTAACCTGGTATATTTGGCCCAAAATTTAATTAACTCACCCCTAATGCCTTGGCAGGGCCAGACTAAATAATTTAGAGGACCTTATATAGTTCACAGACTGAACATTACCTACCCCTGCCTTAAAGGTTCTACAAAAAATGATTTATGAACCTATTTTGCAAACATATCATACACACACACACACACACATATTTAAGGACAAATGAAAATTTGGACATATATCATATTTAAATTTTTTTTCTAAAAAACACTGATGACTACAATTTATTCTTTTTTTTTTTTTTTTTTTACAATTTTTCCCCTTTGTTGATTAAGATATTACAAGTGTGTCCTTATCCCCCTAATGTCCCTTCATCCTCCCACTCCTGCCCTCACCCTCACCCCCTGTTGTCCACATCCATCGCTTATGCTTATACGCACACATACAAGTCCTTTGGTTGATCTCTCCCCCTCGCCCTCCCCTACCTTCCTTCTGAGTTTTGAGCATCCGATCAATGCTTCTCTGTCTCTACATCAGTTTTTGTTGTTCATTTTATAATCTACAAATGAGTAAGAGCATGTGATATTTATCTTTCTCTGACTGACTTATTTTAAATGGTTTAAGAAGACAAAACTGACGCTCTGAAATTGCAAGATCTCAAGGTAGTGCAGCAATCAGAATCACAGAAAGTGTTTCTCTTACTATGTGATTATGAACAGAGGGGATATGAACTCATAAGTTGACATTTGCTTAATAAATGCAGTATAGTTAACATTCAAAAACATGGAGAACAATAGAGAAAGAGGATTCCTTGCCTTGCTTCACACTCCAGTGCATTCAAGTGGTGTCACTGGTTGAGGCAATGACACTACTTTGATAGCACCAACCCTTGGCTACCACAGAATTAAATCTCTTTAAACTGTCCTTAAGCCCTGACCGGTTTGGCTCAGTGATGAAGCGTCGGCCTGAGGATTGAAGGGTCCCGGGTTTGATTCTGGTCAAGGGCATGTGCCTTGGTTGCGGGTACATGCCCAGTAGGGGGTGTGCAGGAGGCAGCTGATCGATGTTTCTCTCTCATCAATGTTTCTAGCTCTCTATCTCTCTCCCTTCCTCTCTGTAAAAAATCAATAAAATATATTTAAAAAAATAAACTGTCCTTAAAATGGCCCATTCTTACAGCCAAAACATTGTCATTATCTGTAGAACAAATCTATGATGATAAAGAGACTAAAGATGATGATGATATATCTCTGAGTGTGGCAGCTAATACATCCTCAATAAGCTATGTTTGTTAACCACGGTACTATATAATTAGCATTTATATGCAGAACTAGTTGTCTCATATAAACTCTAAAATATGGGCATCTACTCACATGCATAAGTTTCATTCTTTATATATTACTGGTTCTCTGACCATTTCCTCCTCCTATTGCCCAGATTAAAGTGAAGATATAGAAAACCCTTCAACTAGCTCAAATCCTTAGATTACCAGTTGGAGGCATTTTCCATAAAGAGGAGCATGAAAGGCAACATGGGAAAAAGTCTTCTCTGGAAATTGGACTTCTTATCCCACAAGTGTATGCACTTGTCACTTGTGACATAGAGACACCGTTGTTTAGGCCCTTGTCCTTTAAGACATTACCAGTCCTTTCACGTAGTCTTAATGCAATCTCATTAAATTAATCACATCTCACTAAAATTTTGAGTCAGATTTTCCTAGCTAGTCAACTAAAATATTGGTGAATGTGTATAATTTATTATCTTTATATTTGAGCTTACAAGTTAACACAGTACAACATAACATATTGATGGCAAAATGTAAAGCTTCACATAAACAAAAACAAAAGGCAAACAGATAGAAGCTTAACACATAGGAGAAGAGCTATGGGATAGAGAGAAAAAATTGTTAATCTTCATGAGGATTTTTTTTTTTAGAGAGAGTAGAAAGAAAGGGGAGAGACACACAGAGAGAAATATCGATGTGAGAGAGACACATCAATTGCCCCAGGGCCTGGGAGACAGCTTGCAACCTAGGTACATGCCCTTGACCAGAATCAACCCAGGACCCTTCAGTATGCAGACTGATACTTTGTCCACTGAGCAAAACTGGCTAGGGTGAGAAAATATTTAGTAGTTCCATTTAGCAGTCCACATTATAAAATTTTTGGCAGTTATATGCGTTTTGGGTCAAAGTTCTGAATGAGGAATGAAACTATTCAAGCTAATTTTCATAAATTAAAAAATATTTTGGGAAGTTCACAAAATAAAATTTATGAGTTTCACTTCTTGTCATGAGGGAAGGCATGCTGATCGTGACCAAATTCCTCTTAGAGAATTCAGCAAAGCCTCATCCCTGGAGAGTCTAGGAGAGCGGCTTCATTCTCAGAAAACTGGGTCATTTAGGGTAAGCCCCGGTTAATCCCAGGATCCTGACATTTCTGAGTCCCTCTACATTTGGACATAATCTACATGAAGAAATAATAGAACCTGAGAGTAAACTTCAAAAATGTACTAAGCCCATAGCTAAAGCTAAAATGTGCTTCTTTTACTATAACACACGCGAAAATCATTTCAAAATGGAGCCAAACTAAGATTATGAATGAGGATCCAAATAGCCTTGAATCCCAAACCTAAATGAAATTAGAACCATGACCTTTAGAGATGTTGCTAAGAGAGGATTTAGACGGACTTAACAGGCTATTCTTCAGCCTGGAGATCTGGTTAGTGCATGTTGCCAACTACTGTGCACATGGAAAGGACTTAAAGGGCACTTTTCAGAAACCCAGGGCATTATTGGAAACTTAGAGGTGTCTGCTGATAATCCTTGCTTTAACTAACCCACTTCTTGGCCTCAAATATACTTTTTAAAATGGGGTACATTATTTTCTCTCTTATCAAACTGTGAGCTCCTGTGAACCAGGGAAATGATCTATAATGTCAGCTTTCTTCCTCTCTGCCCTCTCTTTGGAGACTCTAGATCCTGGGATCTTTTACACTTTAGCTACTTATCACATGCATGTATGGAAAGGACACTAGTAAGTAGACTACTGAAATATGAAATATTTTCTGCAGTGTATAATTTTGTTTACCTTTTACCAGGAATAGCTTTGCAAGTTGAGTGAATTAATTTATAGCTACTCATGGCTTATACTAATTTCACAAACTTTATGGAAAATATCAGTTAATTCTATTGTACTACATATTAAATATTTGTGGACTATGATCAACTTTGTAAACAAAACTATATTCAGTAAACATTAATCATTCATTCAACTAATAGTTGTTGAGTTATTAATAGCTACCTAATAAGTACCACTCTGGATTGGATACTGGGGATAAAGTTTAATATTTATAAACCTCAAGAATATTATGCTGTAGAACTTCATTAAATGACTACTATGTATTAAGTACTGTTTAAAATTCATTACCTGATTTTTCTCATTAAGTTATCATAAGAGTTCATGGTTTCCATTTTACAGATATAACTAAAGCTTAGAGAAATTAAGTAAATTGCTTTCCAAAAGCTAAAATCTAGATCAAGATATATGATTCCCAAATACATGCTTGCAAATATGGCCAGTAGGCAAGCAGTTCTGATTACCAGAACCTCTATAAAAAGTGGTTTTCAACACTGAGACTTGGGGAGATTTCACAGAAAAATATTTGGATTTTCTTGAAAGATACATGCTAAACATTTAAGGCAGTTAACATAACATTAAAATTCAACATATTACAGTTAACATGGTCTGGACAACAGCTAACCATAAAGGAAGATCAATGAGAAAGGATACCCTTTGCAAGCAATTGGGACTACTATTCCAATGTTCAAGAGTTATCAGCTGATTCAAAGATAACCATTACAATAATGAACATGAATCCATAATTTCCAAAAATGTAGGAGGCCAAATGGGAATACAAAATTTTTGTCAGTTCTTCAAGAATAAGAAACAGCGGTCTAGAGAAATCGAATGACTTGCCCAGATCACATACCAGTAGTAAGCCAGGTGGAGTTAGGGCTACATTTAGATTTTTAAGTCTGATGCTCCTGCATTGTGGTATTTTGTGGTATTAACAAACTCAATTTTCAGATCAGTATCTTAAAAATATTTACTGTATATATATTATTATTTTGCTGATTCATATTTTAGTGGTTTTTCAACATCTTGATTTATGCTATTTAGAGGATTATTAACATGAGTATGTGTAATATACTTTAAAAATATTACCTAAATTTAAATTTAAAAGATAAGTGTATACTTTCTAAAACTTTATTAATTAGGAAAGTATTGCTGTCTTTGTTAAAATGAGGAAAAGGCTGTCATTAAAAAAGTAAGTATTTGTTTTATAAACTTATAAAATTACTTTATTTCTGTCACTTCAGTTTTTCCGAGGCAAAGATGTTTCAAATTAAATCTTTATATCTTTCTTTGCAAGATAATTTCAAAGGGTAAAAATATTATTTTCTTGATTAAATGATTTGTTTCATCCACAGCAACAAGTTAAAAATTTAAAAAAATGAAATATGCAACCTAAGAATGATTCTGATTTTGTCAACCTTTCCTTATCTTACATTTATTCTTTAATCCCAAATACTCTAATAATAATGTAAGTTAGTCTCCTGTTTTAATAGAAAAATAAATAGTAAAGTGAGTTTTCAAGATTCCATTAAAATCATTTGATAATACACTGGAGAACTTGTATTAAAGGTCAGGATGGTGTGACTCTGGTTTTGCCATTATCCAAGAAAATTTTAGTTATAGTAGTTTAAGAAAGTCCAGTGAAATCAGATAAAATCATTAAAAACTAAAATCTGTTATCTAACAGAACTGTTCTTTGAACACCTACTGAAAGTTAACCTCTGTTTTATGAGGTATTTGACATAATAACTAATAGTATTTTCCTTAAATATGATACTGTAAAACTTACATGGAAGTCAAAAAAAAAAAAGAAAGAAAGAAACTGAGTGAAGTTATCTCAGGAGAGAAACAAAAAAAAGTCTGGGTCAGAATGATAGTTACCATATTAGACCAAAGCTGGCCATGACCTATGGAGGGATCTGATAAAAAATAGTTTTTTTCTTATGAGTCAGCTTGGCTGTAGAGAAAGGAATGTTGTTATGGGAGAGATATAAATAATGAGAGACCAGAGAGAAAAGCTGTTAAATATCTTTCAGCACAAAAATAAAGGATTAGCTTGTGCAGACACAAGGGATTAAACCTAAGGCTACTGTATTATGCTTATTAAATTCCTGAAACCCCACTGGACAGTTTATTTAAGTGTCTTTTCCCTTAGTTTCACACTACTTTCCTTACATATGTACTGTAAATCATACATTTCTTCTGGAAAAAAATAAAGAGAAGTCTACCCTATTCAAAATGACTTCCAAGGATGGTTGGCCCCTTCCTCCAGCTACCAGAATGCATTCTCTCCATCCCCTGCACATGTTTGATGGGACAGAAAGGTCAGAGGCAGCTGGCAACAGTAATGTGTGCCAGGGATGTGTGCTCTGGTTTGGCCCTGGGTCACCTCTGAGGATGATGTCATATCACACTCCATCATGCTCTGTTACTGATCCTTCTCTTTAGACTCGTCAAAGGGAGAGGCTGCAGAGCTTCTAAAAGACAGAGTCCGAATTTTGTAAGAATGTTATCAGTGGCACAGATGACATTGGAGGTGTGGCATTATAAAGATTAGTTTACGATAAAAATTGCTCTTTGTCAGGAGTCTGGGTCAGACAGAGGATGATTCAGCTGCACATAGATAGACCACTCTCAGCCATAGAGTATATTCCTTTCTTGACATTAGGAAAAGTTTTATTTAAATGTATCTCCAAGATGTTATTTTTTGGATTTGTTCGGAATCCTATTGAGTTTGAATTTTAGGATGTCTTTATGTTCTACTTAATTTTCTCAATTATGGAGCTTTTCCTCTGATAGCAACTGTTTTCCATTATAGTTTCACACTATAAGTTTACCGGAAAAATTCATGCCCATTATTATTATTTTTATGAGTTCATATACTCAAATATGAAATATACAAAATAGGCTAGAATTTATTAACATGAAACATTTAATACAGAAAGAGATAGGGCATTATAAAGTTATATGTCATGAGCATATTGAATGTGCCCAATTGCTTTTAAATGTCTAAAGTATAATCATTATGTGCTATTATAGGGATTATAAACTATATTGAAGTAATATATTCAAGCATCCAAAAAATCAGAGTAAATAAAAATAATTTTGCTCATTGGCTCACAGTTAGAAAGAAATGAGAGTAATAACAATAAAATAATAATGTGCAGGGAAAGACGAATACATCCTGCAGCAGCCTGAGCTGCAGCAGGCCCTGATTCAGGGGAGGGAGCCAGAGGCTTCCAACTCATAAACATGAATATTTGTCTGCCCAGGAAAGACTGCACACATCCCTTTTCCTACTCTTGCCCTCCAGGGGCCTATTCTGACCTCCCTTTGTCCCCACTGCGAGGGGGAACAGAGTGCATGAATACGGCTAAGACATTTCACTCTAGGAGCCATGACTCGGAGCAATTCAGTTCCTGCATCTCAGGGGGGTAATTTAGCACCCGGATCCCACAGACCTTGCCAGCAGAGTCTGTGATGAGCTTCTTACGTGGGTCTTACCTTTGGGTGTGTTCTCCTTAGGAGATGAAGTGAAGACCATTTCAAGTCTTATCACTTAACAGTGGGAAAACCAAGGAATAGGAGTTCTAAGTGGTTTCTGATCTCCCTTCATTGTTTTTCTAGAGTTCCCTGGCTTAAACCCAGTCCATGTTCGCCATGCTGGCCACTGTAGACTTGTTGTCTCAGTAACACAGGACAGAGGGTGGTGTTCTAGTTTGTTGCTGTCTTATCCCATGTCGCCCCCACTCAGACTCGCTGGAGAGGACCTGGACTGGGGCTGGGGAGGAGGGAGTCAGGGCAGAGAACGCTTCCTTGTCAGCCCTTGTTAGTCACAGTGCTAAGCGACATAGTAAAAGATCAAGCTCATTACAAGGAAACATTTTTTTCTTATGGCAAAATGTATGAAAATATTAAAGGTCAAGCTGTATGCTAGGAATTGTTGAAAAGCTTGAAGCATTTGCTAACTGAATCATGAATGATAGTGTATGTTAAAAATGGTTATGTATAAAAATAAGGCACATTCAGAGTTGAAAGTGATTTTGAAATTCCCCTTATCCTTGTACACATGTGACCTTAAAAGAGCTATATCCATTTTTATACATATTTTAATAAAATTTTTATTTTAGAATGGTTTCAGATTTGCAGAAAAATTACAAAACTAGTATAGGCAGTTTTCCCCCCATATATCCTTAAACAATTTCCCTTATAATTAACATTTTACATTATGGTATATTTGTCATGGGTAATGAACCAATATTGATACATTATTAAATAGAGTACCTATTTTATTCAGATTCCCTTGGTTTCTCCCTTTTACTCTTTCTTCTGTTCCAGGAACCCACCTAAGAATACAATATTCATAAAGACAAATTATGTGAATTATCCTTTTATATCCTTATCTGCTATCTATATGTTCTCATCAGTGAGTTGTCTATTTAGATCTTTTGCCCATTCTTCCATTTTTCTCCTGTTATTGAGTCCTAAATGTTCTATTCTGGCATAATCCCTCCCTTCATCTATGTGTTTTGTAAATCATCAAAATATGGCCTGTTCCTTCATACTTACAATGTTATCCTTCAATGAGCAGTTTTCTTTTATAATAAAATACAACCCATGAATCTTTCTTCATGGATTGTGCTTTCGGTGGTATAGCCAGAAATTTATCACCAAATCCAAGGTCACCTAGACTTTAGCTCATGTTTTTATCCAGAAGTTTCACAACATTGAATTTTAGGTTGAGTTCCCTGTTCCAACGCCATTTGTTGAAAAGACTGTATTTTTTTCCATTGAATTGTACCCTTGTCCAAGATCATTTGACCATATTTGTGTAGGTCTGTTTCTGCACTCTCAATTGTATACCACTGATCTTTAAATATTGCACTCTCTTCTTGGTCCCATGAATTCTGGTGGGAAGCTGACTATAATTCTTATTTATCTTCTGCTCTGGATAAGGTGTCTTTTCCTGTGGCTTCTTTGTCCTCCGTTTATTGCAGTTTGAATACGATATGTCTAGCTAGGTTGTCTAGCTAGGATTTTTTGCTTTGTTTTAATTTGTGGTTTAAGGTCTATCATTAATCTTGGCAATTTTACTTTAAATATTTCTCCTGCTTTGATCTTTCTTTTCCTTTAGTGCTATTCCATTTAGGTATTTGTTATATCTTTTGAAATTGTCCCACATTCTTGTATGTTTTGTTTGTTTTCATTCATTTTTCTTTTTGCATTTGTTTTTTTTTAATATATTTTTTATTTCAGAGAGGAAGGGAAAGGGAGATGGAAATATCATTGATGAGAGAGAATCATTGATTGGTTGTCTCCTGCATGCCCCACACTGAGGACTGAGCCCGCAACCCAGGCATGTGCCCTGACCGGGAAATGAACCATGACCTCCTGGTTCACAGGTTGGTGCTCAACCACTGAGCTATGCAGGCCGGGTTCTTTTCGCATTTCACTTTGGGAAGTTTCTATTGACCTAGGTTCTTTACCAGGCACATCTGTCCTGTCCGTCAGTCCATTGAAGGCATGCTTTATTTCTGTTACTATGTTTCTAATTCTAGCATTTCTTTTGAATTTTATTTTAGAGTTTTCATCTCTTTACTTACATAAATTATCTTTTCTTGCACGCTGGTTTATTTTCCCATTAAAACAGAGGTTCTCAACCTGTGGGTTGCGACCCCTTTGGGGGGATCGAACGACCCTTTCACGGGGGTCGCCTAAATACATCCTGTATATCAGATATTTACATTATGATTCATAACAGTAGCAACATTACAATTATGAAGTAGCAACGAAAATAACTTTATGGTTGGGGGTCACCTCAATGAGGAACTGTATTAAAGGGTCGCGGCACTAAGAAGGTTGAAAGCCACTGCATTAAAGCTTTTTACATATTAACCATGATTATTTTAAACTAGGGGCCCGGTGCACAAAAATTTGTGCACTCGGGGTGGAGGGAGTCCCTCAGCCCGACCTGTGCCCTCTCACAGTCTGGGACCCCTCAGTGGATGTCCTATGATGGCCCCAGTCTGCCAGGCGCCTTTTGTGTGTGTGTGTGTGT
>PVJC01046596.1:0-13213 GCA_004026665.1 Murina feae
CCTCCTTTTCCACTCCCAAGAATGCATTTGCCCACTTTCTTTTCTGTCTGGGGAAATCCTACCTGTCTTTTAGGCCCAGGGTAAAGCCACCTACTCTGTAAACCTCTCCTGACCACCCCTCACCGCACCCAGGGCACAATTAGTCCCTCCTTCCTTTGTGCACTAACAGCGTTAGCCTGGGTAGAGATCAGCCTGCCAGTTTGGTATTGAAGGACCATATCTCATTCATCTGTGTGTCCCTAATGCGATGCGGCCATTCAATCAGTCTTTTAAGAACGACATCTAATTGTGGGAACCTTGGTTGCCCAACTTCCATTTCACTGCTCTGAGGCCGTGCTCCCATCACTCAGAGGAGATTTTCTTGGCTTCAGGGATCAGCTTTGCCTCTGTCGTTGTCCTTCATGCTTACAGAGAACCTTCTAATAGAGCTGTTTCACTCCTTTCTCTCAGCAGGATTTAAACTTTTTAAAGACAATGGGATTCTCGGTGTAAAACACCGTTATTGTATAGAATGGCCATGAAACATGTAATTATTTTTATTTAATTGTAAGACTCCATTATTGGCCTACACATTTAAAAAAATATTTTTATTGATTTTAGAGAGGAAGGGAGAGGGAGAGAGAGAGATTGAAACATCAATGATGAGAGAGAGTCATTGATGGGCAGGATGGAACCCGCAACCCAGTCACGTGCCCTGACCAGGAACCGAACCGTGACCTCCTGTCTCATAGGTCACCGCGCAACCACAGAGCCATGCCAGCCGGGCTCGGCCTGGGAAGTTTTTCAGAATGATTTGATTCTTAAGAATTTGGAAAGCTAGGCAGGTGGTAGTTTTTATTTTTTAAAAATTATACATGTAATATAAGAAAATGTTTTAACTGTACAAAAATTTATTCTAACACTATCCATGTCTACTATTTCATACTCTTATTCCCAGAATACCACTTCCTCCTCATGGGCACCACTAGTAACAATCTAGAGTGCATCGTTCAGATATGGGTTTAGGGGATGTAAATGGAGCCTTTGGGTCATGGTGCTGGTTCCTTTACTAGAAAGAAAAAGATTAGATTGCGAGAAGTTTCCTGGTTCTTCAAACTGTAATTTCATCTTTAACTCTTTAACTGACGTAAATCATACATCCCCAAAAAGCACGTAAGTCGCAGATGTTCAGCTGGATGAATTTTCACTAATGGGACTCATGCTGTATAACCAGACAAATCAAGAAACAGAGCACTGCCCAGGGCTCCCTTCAGGCCCCCTCCATTGTTACCCTTCATTTCTGGTTTGTTTTTTTAATTTGATGAGGAATATGTAACCAAATAGGAAACTGTCCCCATGGAATGTATTTCCTTTTTTAAAAAATATTTTTTTTATTCATTTCAGAGAGAGGGAGGGAGAGAGAGAGAAAGATAGAAGAAACGTTAATGATGAGAGAGGATCATTGATGGGCTGCCTCTTGCACGCCCCACACTGGGGGTTGAGCTCACAACCCTGAGCATGTGCCCGGACCTGGAATCAAAAGTGACCTCCTGGTTGCTGGTGGACACGCAACCACTGAACAACTCCGGCGAATACCTCTCTTATTTCTAATGCAACCAAGTGTTT
The DNA here is from genome assembly GCA_004026665.1 of Murina feae. Lineage (NCBI taxonomy): Eukaryota > Metazoa > Chordata > Mammalia > Chiroptera > Vespertilionidae > Murina > Murina feae. Next base: position 1,606 of record PVJC01046596.1, read on the forward strand.
GCCTGGTTTTAAACTTCATGTGAATGAAACCACACAGTACACATTCTCTTTTGTATATGTCTTCTTTTGATTATGTTTGTAAGATTCTAAAAGCTGTTTTAAAAAATGAGCAATATTGCAGTATCTGAGATTTTAATCAATGTGTATGAGATGTTTTCCATGTCACCAGTTCAGAAAGAAGCAGCTATTGTAAGGCTCACATGAACGTCCTCTCTAGGGGATGCCTGCTCAGCATTCACCCCTGTCATTCCTAATAGGAACCCAGTTTCATTTTGAGCAATGAAACCTGAAGAGAAGTCTGCTGGGGCCCCTGGGAAATATTCTGCCCACAACTCAAGAGATGCTTGCAGGAGGGACCCTCTAGTTCTTCTTCTGGATGTGGTCATGTGTGTGTGAGGTTCAGACCTCCACGGTCACCCCATCACCAGCCCTGAGATTGAAGTCAATACAAGGAGGGAGAGAGCCAGGAATCACGGGAAATAGGGCCACCCCTGGGCTGAGCCGTCCTTGAGCCCATCATCCTGCCTCCGAATGCGCAGTTAGGTCATTCAGCACATCTCATCATCATTTAATCCAGGTTGGGGCTTCTCATTTGCTCATTTCTTAAAAATACTTAACACTAAAGGCATTTTAACCAATACATCTCCTAAGGACTTGGAGGAAGACCTGGAAGTGAGTCCAACTGGAGTCCATGTATTTTTTTTAATAGTTTTTCAGAATTTGATGGCTAGAGTGAATTTGTTTTCTAAGCTGGAAAACTCACTTGGAATTTGATTCCAAAGCATAGTAATTCTCAATATTAATAAAGAGGAGGAATGCTGAATGTATTTCTTAAGAAATGGATGTTTGCCTTACCAGCATGGCTCAGAGGTTGAGCATCAGCCTATAAACCAGAAGGTCATTTGCTTTTTGTAATCTAAAGTTGTTATGGCACATAATAGTTAGAATGACTAGCTGATCCTCGAAGGATGATCTTGAATATTTGAGTTATATTTTACTGCAGGGCAAAAAAATCAGTATTTAATGAAGAGCAATTAGTAGCACCTGCTAACAATGAAAAGCATTGAGTAGTATGAGATAGTGTGCCCCAAATCATCCTTCCAATACCATCATTTGCTGGAAAATTTCCAAAAGGAAATGGAAATAGAGGGATTCTACTAGTATTTTACTTGCATACAAGGGGAAGACGTGTTCAACTGCCATAAATAAGAACATGTTGGATGTAGATGAAATTTGAACCAAAAAATGAAGGTAATATTATGCCTTTGGAAAGCCAGGGTCTCCACTGTGGTTTAAAGTGTTGTTGTTTATAAGTAAGCATCTTGGCAAAAGCAGAGCATGAATAAGAAGCCCACTCATTATCATGAATCTAGATGTCAAGCTGTGAGTAAGGAAAAAGGGCGTAAAGGGCTAAAACCCTCTTTCCAGCCAGTGTCCCTTAACTGCACCAAGGCATTCTCAGAAGTAATGTCATCAGGAGCAGAGTAGCAAAGCATCATTACTCTGAGTCTGATCTAAAAATCAATAATAAAAGCTTTTACCAGTGTAAAATAATTATTTCATTATGTGTTTCCTTTGGTCGCCAATCTGAAATGTAATAGTGAATTGGGTGTAACCTGGACTCTTTCCTCTTTCTCCATCCCTTCCTCCCTAACTCATGTCCTTCCTCCCATTCTTTTGAATGGAAGGGATGAAACAGTCAGAAGTTATCATTTCCAAAACCAAGGGAATCAAGCGAGGATTTTCATGGACTTGCTAGCCGCATCAATGAGCGATGGTTGCACAACAAACCATCTCAAATGTTATGATTTCCAACAATCATTTAGATGGTTCATGGCACTGCCAGTCAAGTCGGCCACGTAGGCTGGTCTCACCTGGACTCCCTCGCCTGTCTGCAGGCAGCCGCGTGGTGGTGAGGGAACTCTGGTTCCAGGGCTTGGCGGGCACCTCTTGGCTCTCCTCCATGTGGCCTCTCATCCTCCAGCAGGCTAGCCAGAGTCTGTCTCAAGGTGGAGGCAGAGGGCCAACTCAGAAAGAGGAAGCATACAAAGTTCTTGAGGCCTCGGCTTAAAACTGGCACAAGTTCATGGCTGCCCCATTCTATCAGTCTAAACAAGTCGCCAGGCCAACTCACATTTAAGATGTGGGAAATAGTCTCTACCTCTTGACAGGAAGAGATGCAAAGGCATGAATACAGGAAGGTCGTTAATTGGGACCTTCAAGTGCTCAACCTGCCGTATTAGCTACTGTTCTCCTAACACTTTAAAATAAGCATGTCAAACTCAAAGGCTCACACGGGCCAAATAAACAAGGTTTAAGTGCATGTGGGCCACAAGCCAAAAGCTTCAATTTTCATAGAAATGTAAGTTTATTTCAATAGAGACATGCTGAATACAAAGGGCTAAAATAAATGAGTAATCCTATATAATAAAAGGGCAATATGCAAATTGACCCTAAATGACTGAATGACCAGTGGCTATGACATGCACTGACCACCAGGGGACAGTCAGTGCACTTCCACAGGGGAAGTACCACTCAGCCAGAAGCCAGCTCATGGCTGACCAGTGCAGAGGCGGTGGTGGGAGCCTCTCCTGCCTCTGCAGCTGCACTAAGGATGTCCAACAAAGCCTTTAGTCAGACATCCCCCAAGTGCTCCCAGGCTGCCAGAGGGATGTCTGACTGCCAACTTAGGCCCTGTTCCCAGGGGATCAGGCCCAAGCCAGCAGGGGGACATCCCCCGAGAGGGCGAGGGCTAGGCTGAGGGACCCCCAACTCCGAGTGCACAAATTTTCCTGCACTGGGCCTCTAGTCATTAACATAAAATAACAGAACATTTTAATTAAAAATTAATTTTTTTACTTGAACATTAACTTATCAGACACTGAACAACTGCACAAATTAATAAGCATAATGCAAATAAAGCTATTTTTCTTGTTCTCTGAAAGTGAAATATTTCCTGTTGAACACACCAAACAAGTAGTACAAGACTAGTGATGTGGCCATCGGCTGCTAAAATATTCGCTGCTGGTATTAATGGAGAGAAATGGTGCGCCTGCGTGTAAGGGAAATGAGTGCAACACGATGATAGTCATCAATCATTAGTGAACGTTGTAATTCGTTATTAGTAATTATGTACAACAGGACGTTTTAAAAATTAAGTTATGAAATTTTTATTAAATCATTTCTTACATACCGTTATATTGGTTGGACCCCAAAAATATTCGTTGTGGGCCGCACGCATGCTGCCCTGGGGCTGAGAGTTTGACATGGTTGGTTTAAAACATTTATTAAATAAATATCCTTTTTTATTCCTATTTTACCAAGAACTTTTATTCAGGAGTGAATATTCAATTTTATTAAATGCTCCGCCCTACCTTTGCATGTGTAAAGATGATCATGGATTGGAGTGTTCCCCCTTCGGACCATGTGATGCATTACCTGAGTAGGTTTTCTAATATTGAACTTCCCTTGTTTGCTCGTAAAGCACCTTACTCAGTTGTGGCTATTGTTCTTTTATTACACTTATTAATCTCATTGTCACTATTAAAATTTGATACCTTATGAATGGTCTGTGGTTTGCGCTTTTGGGCTAGATTTGGTATTAGAGTTATAATTCTCTGTCAGAGCGAAATTTCCAGATTTTTGTCCTAAAGAATATTATCTCATAGGTTGCTAAATTCTAGCTAGATTTTTCATTCTATTTCTCAAGCTTTTTATTATTTACTAGATGACTCACTCTGCTTCCCCTAAATTCTCCTACCCCCTCAAGCCTCCAAAACTCTTTTATCTATTCATAGTGTGATACAGGCAGTTTCTGACTTTGCCTCCAGAGATACCTACTTCCTGATATTTATACCTTTGTGTAATCCCCTCACTTGGATGTGAGAAGGATCTGTGACTTGTTTCCAACCAGTAGAACACGGCAAGATAACGGGATGCCACTTCCATGGTAAGGTGACGTAAGATAGTGACTTCTGCCTTATTAACAGACTCTCTCCCTTGCAGACTGATCAAGCAAGTTCCTGTGTTGGAGAGGCCCCCATGGTGAGGAAAGGAGGGTGACCTGTGGCCAACAGCCCTTGAAAACTAATTCTTCCAACAACCAGGTGCTTCCCCAGGTGAGACCTCAGCCCTGGCCAAGCCGTACCTGCCCCTGTGAGATGCAAGGAGGCAGGGGTGGCTGCATCCCCGTTTCCCAGAAACGGTGAGGTTGTGTCCACTGTTTTAAGCTATGGAGCGTGTGGTAATGTGTGCCCACTTCGGAATGTGGGGCCAGTCACACGGGCAGCGGCAATCAGTGTGTGTGGCATTCTGGCGTTAGGTTGGAGGGTTTCACAACGGTTCGGCTCAGGCCTTACGTTCTCACCCGGCCTTTGCACATGTGGGCAAGGCAAACCCCTGGAAACTGTTCTTGAAAATGAGAAAGAGGCCATGACTGAGGACATCTGCTCCCTAACAGAAAAACTAGAGAGACAGCAGAAACAAATGAATAGCATGAGAAAAGAAGCAAAGAGGAGAGAGAGAGAGAGAGAGAGAGAGAGAGAGAGAGAGAGAGAGAGAGAGAGAGACACTGATTTGTGGTTCCACTTATGTACGCATCGTTGGTTGCTTCTTGTATGTGCCCCGACCAGAGATTGAACCCACAACCTTGGTGTATCTGGACGAGGCTCTATCGGGCCGGAGCTGACATTAGTTATTAAGCCATTTTGCTTGGGTTTTCCTCTTACAGCTATAAGCAGCTCACTTTACCTATCAAATAATCAGAGAAATTCTTACATCAAAGAAAATCCGTTCATAAAAACAGACAGAAAAGTGAATCCTGGGGCAGAACAGGGGGCAGGGCCTCTGGACGGCCTTCTCCCCTGAAGAGGCCCCTCGCCTGCTGCCCAGTTCCTTGCCCGCTCGCGAGATGTTAAGCAGGTGAGTTTATAGGAAGTCTGGAAACAGGAAGCAAAGTAACACACATATTAAACGAAGTGAACACGCAGGTTTTAGAAACAGGTTTGATCATAGCAACTTCGATTTACAAATAAGATCACCTAAGGGTGGCACGTGAGTAAATGTTGCCAGTTTAGACGCAGAAACAATAAACGCTTGAATGTGCTTCTTGGGGGATCACGTTGGAAATTACCACCGTGACTGAGAGGTAAACCACCGGGAACTCTTTCTTGAGATGCTGTGAAATAACTGAATTCTGCAGCTCTGTGTTAGGGCTGGGACTCTGCCTATTGTAAGGATGAGGAAACCTAACTCGGGCTGACTTGGGCTTACATAACCAGAGGCTCCAGGGGGACTGGATTCTGGCCCAGTTGGATCCAGGCTCAAATAATGAGGCGCTCTCTCTCCATCTCTGGCTGTGCCCATCCTGGAGAGAGAAGGTGCTCTGATAGGACAGGTCTCCTCACATCTCTGCCTGGTTCTAGGAGGGGTGGGGGGCAGGGTGCACCTACCCCAGCCCCCTGGACTGATCGCGAAGGAGGGGTGCGTGCGTTCCAAAGGGTTTTGTCTGAGAAGATGGGGGACAGGGTCCCAGGCCGACAATAACAAGTGTCTGTATGACTATTGCGCAACGGATTCCTGGTGAAGTTTTAGTTTATTCGTAGCAAGTATCGCAGGGAAAGATGAATGTCACCCACAAGTCAGAATAAAGAATTCTGCGTCCAGCACTGATTTGTTTTGAAGTTAAGGGTGTGTGTACGTATGTTTTCCCCCTCCTCCTCCTCCTCCTCCTCCTCCTCCTCCTCCTCTTTCTTTATATACCAATTAGGTTTTGAGGCTTGAGTTAAGAATTTAGTCTTCTGTCTTAATCATCCCAAAGCTCATTCTGTTTCTAAATTGAAGGGGGTGTGAATTCACACATGTCTAATCTCAGACATAAATTGGAAAAGGAATGGAATGAAACCAGAGATATAACGTGTGTTAGCAAATCAGAATGATGACAGGCGAGAGATGACAAAGCAAGATTCCTGAGGGAAACTATCTATTATGCTCCATCAAAGTGATGTTTTAAAAGCCGGGATGTGAATTCCCATAACTTGATGGGGTTCATACTAATGTCTCTGACTGCTTGTCAGAGAAGACGATTCCGAGAGGGAGCTGGCTTCATGTGTGAGGAAGCAACCCCGTGTTCCTTCCTTTCCTCTGAAACGTCTTGCATTCTAAACGCCTAGTCACGAGATGTTGAACGCGCAGAGTTCCCGTGAACTGGAAGGCATACTCCGAATTCTTAACTGAACTTTCTGTTTACCGGGAGCTCAGGGATTCACCTTTTTCAAGACCCAGATCTCCAGATCTGCATGAATTCACGATTGCCTCATTGTCATTGGCACCAAGACACAGAGATTAGTTCCCTGTCCCAGAATAACAAGACATCCTTCACTTCCAGGAGAGGTAACTTGAAAACATGGCCGTAATTTATAGATGCTGTGTAAGTGTACGACAACGTGTTATTCCAAGGGCTGAAGAAAGATTAGCTATTTAAGAGGTGGTTTATCTGAGTCAAAATGATGGCTTTGCTTTGCAAGGAGCTTTCCTGCGCCTCCTGCAAACCCAACTCCTTTTAAAGTTAGCACCTGAGGATTGTGCACTGTTACTGTCAGGGCAGATGGCAAGGCCTGGGATGGGGTGAAGGGCTTGGCCAAAGGCAGAGATATGTAAAAATCGCCCCATTCATTCAGTATCAGCTTTTTATACCTTATTAAGCAGGCGGCATCCATCACCACGATGTACAATAATAATATGTCACTAAGGGGAAAATGCATCTGAAAGGCAAGCTGACTGTGGCTGGTTTTCCCTTATAAGGAAGAGGAGGCATAATTCACTGCAGTGGCGAAATCAGCCTCTGAACATCCTTGTGCAGCTCCTTTCTCCTGGCAGACTGAGGGTGGGGGGGGAGGAGGAGAAGGGGAAGGGAGAGGAAGGGAGAGGGTGCCAAGACCCAGGCAGGGTGCATGGCTCTGAGAGTCTGTGGCCATTCAAGTGGGCCTTGACCCCGAGTCGAGTTGGCCAATAGGGATCAAACAGAGCTGCAGCGCTCTCCCCACCCCATCCACAGTAGGAGGAGCCATTGCTATTGTGGTTGTTACAGTTGTGTGCGGTAGCAAAAGAGCCAGAGCAGGCCAGGTGCCAGGAAGCCAGAGTTGGTGGTCCAGGCAGGGGTCTCTGAGAAACAAACCTGGCATTACAGGTTAAGGTGTCTGCCCTGGAAATCTGGGCTGTAACTGTCTTGCCATTCCTTGGAATCATGAGTAAACATTTGCCATACATCAAAGTGCATGAATATTTGAGGATGAGGGGTGGGGCGGGGAGGGGGGGGGATATGGTTGGGATCCAAGGAAAAACAGCCTGAGTTCCCATCTAAGGTTGGGTGAAATGGTGAGACTGAGGACTCCATAGCTGGGTCATGAGTATCATTCATGTTGGCACAGAAATTCTGGGGAGGAAATGGCCTGGGTGCTTGAGTTGGCATCTACGTCCCTAATATACTAACAGTTATGTCACAATTGAGAGTCTCTGTGTCCCAGGGCCGCAGACTGAGCTTTTATGCGCTCTCCTCATTCTGCACCGTTCGGTGTGGTTTTCCTTACTTTCCCTCGTTGGGATGAAGAAATTGAGGCGTAGGATGTTAAACAACGTGCCAGGGGCCATCGTCTAAGCTAAGCAGAGAGCAGACACCTGCAGGGCCCACGCCGGTTCTCAGACGTCAGCTCCAACCCCCTGGCCCTCGGCCCACACACCCTCCCGTTAGTGGAGATAATTAAGTGCTGCCCCCAATCTCTGAACCTTTTTGGTTTGAAGAGAAGTCACTATTACCCATAACTGCTATTGATTATCTAATTAGTATGAGTGAGAGGGAAAGGTATAATACCTAATTGCTAGCCCTTTGAGAAATATCATCAAGTGGGATAGATATGCTAAATATTAAAATAGAAATAAAAACCAGTGTATGACATTCAACCCAAACCCCCAGGGCTCGGCTGACGTGGGACACTGTGACGTTACAGAAGGGGAGATATTGTGGGGTTCTGGGGCAGCTCCCCGAAGCTGTGCGGGTTTGGGCAAGTCCTTAACCTCCTGGCCCCAGCTGCCCACTGGTCCTATGGGAACAGTAAGAGCTGAGACGGGGCGTGAGCCCTAAGTAAGATGACAAATGGGACATTGCTTCGTGAACCATAAACACATACACACATTCGCTGTTATCGCAGAATTCTAGTGCAAATGACTGTCCCTGGAGAGTGAAAAACCGACCATCTTCTCCCTCAAAGTCAATGCCAGCCATTCAAACGGAGCTGCTGCTACGCCGTCCCTCACCTGCTCCTGTGAGCAGAGCAGTTGGCAGAGAGCAGGCAGCAGCTGTAACAAGGAAATAAAAAAGGGCAGACACTGCCCCTCCCGACCCCGTCCTGCCCTCTGTTGGTAAGCAGCCTCCGTGTGACACCTGGGTGTCTCTCAAGCACCCTCTTTTCTTCACTGCACCCCACGGCTCCCTCAGGTGCCCTTGGCCTCTTCCCAGGGTTTGCACCAGCACCTCAACCCAGCCCCTCAGCCCCTCAGCCCCTCAGCCCCTCAGCCCAGGTGATCTTCCCAAGATGCCGATGTGGTCCCTTGCCTCTCCAGCTCAGTCCTGACTGCCTTCCCAGGGCCCAGGTGAGTGTGGTGTGACCCCGCAGGGCCCTCACTGCCTTCCCAGGGCCCAGGTGAGTGTGGTGTGAGCCTGCAGGGCCCTCACCGACAGCTCTCACCTGTCAGTGCAACCACCTCTCAGGACTTCTCGAGTCCCACCCGCAGGCAGCTGGACCCCAAGCCTTGCAGTTACACTCTGTATGTGTCCCTCCCCTCGTCTTGGTGATTTGTCACCCACTTGTCCACCCTGTCCCTGCTCTACTCCCATCCCTGTCCCGGCGCCCCACCTGCATAGGAACTGAAATAAAGAATAATATACAGAGATCCAACAGCAGACTAGAGGATCGCAAGAATCAAGTCAAAGATATGAAATACCAGGAACCAAAAAAAGGCAACCAGAAAAGAAAAAAGAAAAAATAATCCAAAAATATGAAGGTAGTGTAAGGAGCCTCTGGGACAACTTCAAGCGTACCAACATCAGAATTATAGGGGTGCCAGAAGAAGAGAGAGACCAAGATATTGAAAACCTATTTGAAGAAATAATGACAGAAAACTTCCCCTACCTGGTGAAAGAAATGGACTTACAAGTCCAGGAGGCACAGAGAACCCCAAACAAAAGGAATCCAAGGAGGAACACACCAAGGCACATCATAATTAAAATGCCAAGGGCAAAAGACAGAGAGAGAGTCTTAAAAGCAGCAAGAGAAAAACAGTTCATCACCTACAGGGGAGTACCCATATGACTGTCAGCTGATTTCTCAACAGAAACCATGCAGGCCAGAAGGGAGTGGCAAGAAATATTCAAAGTGATGAATAGCAAGAACCTACAACCAAGACTACTCTACCCAGCAAAGCTATCATGTAAAATTGATGGTAAGATGAAGAGCTTCACAGACAAGGAAAAACTAAAGGAGTTCATCACCACCAACCCAGGATTATTTGAAATGTTGAAGGGCATTCTTTGAGAAGAGGAAGAAGAAGAAACAGGTAAAGATAAAAACTATGAACAACAAATACCTATCAACCAGGGAATACAACAATTAAGTCAATAGAAATATCTGATGAATAGAATAAATTGGTGAATAGAATAGAAGTAAGGGCATAGAAAGGGAATGGACTGACAATTCTCAGGGGGAAGGGGGTGTGAAGGGTATGGGAAGAGACTGGACAAAAATCTTACATCTATGGACGAAGAGAGTGGTGGGGTTAAGGGCACAGTGTGGAGGGGGGAACCAGGTGGAGGGGAGCTATGGGGGTTTAAAAAAAAAGGAACATCTGTAATAATCTGAACAATAAAGATTTAATTAAAAAAATAAAAATAAAAAAATAAAAATTAAATTAAAAAAAAAGACTATTACTATCATCATCATCACCACCATCATCATCATCACCATCATCATCATCACTGTTGAGCCTCGAAGAAGTTATCACCAGTCTGTGCAGGTGGTGCATCAGGAATGAAAAGTCAGAGGTCGGATAAGGCTTCCCAGTGTCCTATGAACACTGCTGTATGCCTCTAGCGTGAGCTAAATAGCAGACTCACCCCCAGCGACTCTGGCTCACAGGTACAACAATGAACTCTCTGCAGACAACATTAATTTCTATATATAAACGAGCTGTTCAGAAACCCATTTTATTTGCTTTTTTCCTCGGGGGCTAATTAATGTGAGCGTTTCCTCTGCCTCTCCCCGAAAGCATGTTGGACAGCAGCCCAAACTGCGAAAGGACGGATCACCAGGTGAGGTCTCGCTGAAATCCCCTCACTCCTGGCTTCTCTCGCCCATCTCGGTCCTCGCGTGAGGTGAAAGACAGCAGGTTTAGGACAATCCAGGCTGGATCTTATGACTCTCCTCTCTCGATAACAGTAGAAACAATAATAAATACCCTTTACATTCCCGAGCGTCCTTCCTGCGTCCACGTGGTAAACTGATCTCCACCTTCTCTTCCTTGTCTAACTGTGACGGAGAAAGAGGCTGCTCATCTCTGTGGTTCAGATGCCGGGGCTTCCGGGGAATGGCCTGTGTCTCCCAGGGCGTGGTGCTGGTGGGTGACGGAACCGGGGCCCTCCCTCCAGGAGCTGAAGTGACCTGGTCCTCCCTCTACCACCCCGAGGGCAGCCAGGGGTGCGCTCCTCACCATGGATGCTCTGTCCTGGGTGCTGGACTCTGGAGTGAGGGACATAGGAAGGAACTTCGGGCCTCGCTCAGGTTGGTGCCCTGATCAGTGGGGAGACCCTCTAGGGCTCTTCCGAGCTGCCCTGGTGCCTGCCTGCTTCCCAGGGTGGTTGTCCAGCCTCCTGGCACATTCGTCAGCCCCTGACAACCCCTCGCCAGCATGTGGTTTGGGCACTTGCCTTGCTCTTTCTGAGGCCCTTCTGGACCAGGCCATCACCGCCTACACGGCCTCCACTGAAGAGTAGCTGCTGGCCGCCCCTTGCGATGCGTCTTTCTCTTCCTAGACCTAGGAGGGCTTCGTGCCCCCCGGACCCCCGCTTTGCGCCCTGCCCCTATGCATGCACTTCCCTCCCCGTTTCAGTGGCTCTTTCTGTGTCATGCTGCTCTCCCAAGGTGTCCCTGATTCTCTGTCCTCCGCCGGTTACCCCAGCAACCGTGTGGCAGGTGTTGGCCTCAGTTGTCTGCAGAGGCAGGAACACCGCCCGGGGTGAAGACCCAGGTCAGAGCGAGCCCGGATCTCAGGGACACAGGGTCGCACCTGGGCCGGGTGGCAGGCGAGCAGCGCCCAGGCGGGAGGAAAGGCAGGGGTCAGACAAGGGGCCCTCGGAGAAGACAGTCACTCTGAGCTGGGGTGTAGCTGACACAGGGACTCTGAGGAGACTGCCCCGCCCCCAAGTAAAACAACATGGATTTTCATCCAAATTCTATTGATCTGCATGAAGGCAGTTCACCGCTTTCTATCGCAATGGGGACAATGAGACCTTCCGGGTGTGTGATTGAATATCAATAGCTGTCATTTGCTGGGTGCTTAT
>PVJC01046597.1:0-13240 GCA_004026665.1 Murina feae
CATTGTTGGCACTGCTGCTCTACCCGCCGAGGCGCTGGCCCTCACCCCAGGCGAAGCCCCCTGGCCGCTCTTCAGGTAGTGGATTGTAATTTGGGTCCTCGTCTGGTGTATCAAAAATAGCTTTCCTGAAAAACAGGAAACCGATATAATTTAGTCTCAGAATCATCTCAGGTCCTAAATGCTGCAAGGTCGAAAAGATCCCATGAGGTTTCAACCAATGGACTAGCATTACATCTGCCTACCAATGAAAGAGTTACATATTTTTAAAGGTATTCACAATTATTTCATATTTATGTTAGCTTTTACCTCCTTTACTAATTTTAAGAGAAAAAGAGGAAGGGAGATGGAGAAATACCACTGGTTGCCTCCTATATGCACCCTGAACTGAACCCGCAACCTGGATATGTACCCTGGCCAGGAATAAAACCAGCAAACTTTCTATGCATGGAATGATGCTCAACCAACTGAGCCACCATGGCCAGGGCCTCCTTTACCAGAAGAAAAAAAAAAATCGTTTTTTTGTTAATCCTCACTCAAGGATATTTTGCCATTGATGTTCTAGAGTGGAAGGGGAAGAGAGATAGAGAAAGAAAGATAGATAGATGGGGGGTGGGGCATCAATGTGAGATACTTAGATTGGTTGCCTTCTGAACGCGCCAGGGATCGAACCCGAAACCCAGGTATGTGCCACTGACCAGGGATTAAACCCTTCGGTGCACTGGCTCAGGGCTAATTCACTAATTCATTTATTTTAATTTTTTTTACTAAAATTTTAAAAAATATATATTTTTTCTGACTTCAGAGAGGAAGGGAGAGGGAGAGGGATTAAAAAGTCAAAGATGAGAGACAATTATTGATTGGCTACCTCTGCATGCCCCTTACTGGGGATCGAGCCTGCGCTGTGACCTCCTACGTCATAGGTCTATACTCAACCTCTGAGACACACTGGCCAGGCTCCTTTACTAATTTTTAATACAAAAGCAATACATTGATTACAAAGAAAACAGGAAATATACTAGTAAAATATCCAAAATTCCCAGAGATAATAATTTTTAAAAAATATATATTTTTTGATTTCAGAGAGGAAGGAAGAGGGAGAGAGATAGAAACAGCAATGATGAGAGAGAAGAATTGATCGGCCACCCTCTGCACATCCCTTACTGGGGACCTAATCCACAACCTGGGCATGTGCCCTTGACTGGAACCGAACCCGAGACCCCCCAGTCCTCAGGCCGACGCTTTATCCACTGAGCCAAACCAGCTAGGGCGAGATAATCCTTTTTGATGTTTTCATTTTTCTTCCAGAACTTTTATATATTTAATTTTACAAAAGCTAGATCACACTTCTGTTTTGTAACCTGATTTTCACTAAATTTATCATGGATGTCTCCCCACAATCTGAATAAACAAAACAGAATATACATGCAATGGAATATTATTCAGCCTTAAAAAGAAAGGAAATCCTGACATATGCTACAACATGGATGAATCTTGAAAGCAGTATGCTAAGTGAAATAAGCTGGTCACAAAAGAACAAATACTGCATGATTCCACTTACATGAGGTACTTTATGGATAGATGGTGGTGATAGAAGCACAATGTGGATGTATTTAATGCCAGTGAACTGTACCTTACAAGTGTATAAAATGATAAATTCTATGTTATGTGTATTTAATCACAATTAAAATTTTAAATAAGTTAAATGTCCAAAAACTTTAAAGCAGCATCTTCTATTTACATTCACATTTCTAATTGTACCGGCCCACAGTTGATAAAACCAGAAGTGTATCTGAAAACTTCTATTATATATTGGGCTCGGGAAAAGAATCTGTGTTTTAATATGAGCTCCTTTAATTCTCACAAATTAACAATAAAAACAGGAGCATTTGAGATCTTGCTTCCCAGGATGTCATCAGTTTGATTCAAATAAACTCTTACAAAAGACTCTTACAGGTTTGGACAATTCTAACATGAACACAACACACGTACCCCATCCTTTTACCCAATAAACATACCCAAGGTGCCCCCCAGTAACCTTTACACAACCTGCTTAAAATCTCCTCCCCTCCCCCACACTGCACAGCCCCCTTCAGTGCTCACCGCCCGCCGCTGGGCAATGGTTCAAGGCTGCAGTTTCCTCTGCATGGGGACACTATGAGAGGCCCACAGCGAAGGGCCCACCATGAATCCACTACCACGCTCAACCTGTTTAAACCTTGTCATGGGAGTTGCGCCGAGCACCTCTGCACTCCTGCGAACCAACGTGGAGCTCTCAGGGTCGGGAGCCCGCAGGGAGCAGCCTGCACCGTGAGTGCCACCTCAGTGCCCACCACGCTGTGCTCGGCCCCAATCTGCTCTCAGTGCATAAGTTCACAGAGAAACATGAATGGACAACAACAGAAAATGGTATTAGAACAGTGCAATCAACAGTTTTGCACAGGAAGCTTTGGGAGATGATGTTTGCTGTAGTCTGCCTGAAATTGGGACAAAATTGAACTAACAAGATTAGTTTGGTGTTTTGAAAAGTGTGAAAGCTGCTAGTGAACTTTATTCTCTTCTATCAGGAGAATTAACTAAAATTAATGAAGCTCTTGCAGAAAATCTAGGACTTGTCAGAAAATCTTATATGAAGATGCCTAGCTGGCTTGGCTCAGTGGATAGAGCGTCAGCCTGTGGACTGAAGGGTCCCAGGTTCGATTCCGGCCAAGGGCACATGCCTGGGTTGCGGGCTCGGTCCCCCAATCAATGATTCTCTCTCATCATTGATGTTTCTATCTCTCTCTCCTTCTCCCTTCCTCTCTGAAATCAATAAAATATATTTTTAAAAAATCTTATATGAAGATGTCTGGCTGATCAAGATGACACTGAGTAACCTTTCAGAACTAGATGAACTGGTGAGTGAAGAAGCACATGAGAAATACATAAGGCCTGTGTGGCTCTGCAGTTGAGCATCGACCTATGAACCAGGAGGTAACAGTTCAATTCCTGGTCAGGGCACATGCCTGGGTTACAGGCTTGATCCCTAGTAGGGGGCGTGCAGGAGGCAGCTGATCAATGATGCTTATCATTGATGTTTCTATGTCTTCTCCCTCTCCCTTTCTCTCTGAAATCAATATAAATATATCAAATTAAAAAGAGAAAAAGGAAGAAGTGTAACTTTACACTGGTGAAGTCTCTCTGACACCTTAAACAATCAATGATTACTACCACTTTGACAAATCCAGCAATCTGAAATCCTGTCCTAATAGGGTGCAATTAGAAGAATGCAATGTCACTTCTCAATATTCCTGCCAAAGATGCAAAACCTGAACTGAAATGTGAAAGAACATTAGTTAAAATGGGTCTATAATTTTCACAAATGTCAATATCACGAAAATCAAGGAAAGCCTGAAGAGTTGTTCCACACTGAAGGAGACTAATGAGACATAACTAAATGCAACCCCTAGAGCTGAGCTGGAAAGAGTGAATACAATGCCCCCTGCATTTCACGAGGACGTGGGAAAGGCACACTTCATATGTTGCTGGTAGAAATGTAACCCTGAACTCCCATTCTGGGTGGCGATTTATCAAGAAATAAAATAGCAATCCCACTTTTAGGAATTTAACCTTGGACAATAATCATGCATGTGTGCAAACATTTAGCTACAGGGATATTCATGATTCCAATCACAGAAGGGAAAAGCAAGAACTAATGTCAATGTCCATGAGTAAGAAATTAGTAAAATTGCTATATTCATACCAGGTATATTGTGTAGCTGTCACATTTTGTAGAACATTTATGACGGAAGAACAATTATGACACATAAAGAAGATTATAAAAAGCATTTTAAAAAAAAGTACACAGACAATAAAAGACAGAAGGACACATAAAAAAGTTAACAATGTTTTATTTAAGAGGTGAGATTATGGAGGATTTTGCTTTCTTTGTTTTGTTTAACTATTGTATAACCAACATTTTAGAATATAAATACTTACATTTCATCCCTTAAGTGAACTCTTTTAAACCCCAGGACACAAAATTCTGGAGTAGAAAGAGGTCTTATGAAAGCTCTGTCCCCAGGAAAGACGAATGCAGAAAAGAAGGGACTTGCTTAAAAGCACATGCTGCTCGGTGAAACGCCTACTCCTGGTTTGCAGCCCAGAGCTGTTCCACTCTAATGTTATCTCTACCACTGTTTGTATTTTTTGATTTAAAGATTTTTAAATTATTACTGACTTTTAGAGAAAGAGGGAGAGGGAGAGAGGAACATTGATGTGAGAGAGAAACACTGATCAGCCGTCTCCTGCACGCTCTCTACTGGGGATTAAGCCTGCAACCTGGGCATGTACCCTTCCTGAGAACTGAACCGGCAACTGTTCGGTGAGCAGGATGATGCTCAACCAACTAAGCAATACAGGCCAGGGTTCTACTACCTGTTTGGAAGGCCAGAAATTCCACCATCAAAAACTTCCTCTAGAAGGTTTTTCCCATCCTGCTCTTCCCTCTCTATAAACTCAGCAGCTTTCAAAAACCCACAGGTTCCTCTCTGGAGCAGGAGGTGCTGGTGGTCAACCTGGACAGCAGTTAACAAAGTCAGCCTCGGGACATCCTGAGCCTGTGAGCCTCCCTCCTGCCACCAGCCTGGCACTGTCTGCTCTTCCCACACAAATGCTCAACTGCCGCGAGATGGCTCAATCTGTAAATATTTACAGACCTGAACACTGATCATGGAACCTGTCCCAGTTTGCCTGCAACAAAACACGCAACCTGGTGTTAAGTACTCACAAAATAGATGGTGTTTTCAGAATTCTTATTCCACCAGGCTGATTGGGAAATACATCTTCCAAGAAAAAATATATGTGTCCGACTGCAATACCTAAAGTCAAGCAGAAATAAAGGAAAAGGGAGAGGATTAAAATTTTAATTGCAAGTGAATCTACCAACACAAATTCCTTATATTTAGGAAGAAATATCAATACAGTAAGAATGAGAAAATTAATATTATAATCTTTGAGAATATAACTATCAAATAATCCCATAATAGCTATTATATGAAGGCCAAACATGAAAAATAGTGACAAAAATAAGTTTATAAGTAACATAATGAGACTCTTACCCAAGAGGTCCACAATGATTGAGTTCCCCAACAACAAGGAAAAGCCCATGAGCACCCAGGGTAGAAAGGGGGCCTGGAAATTGAGAAGGCCGAAGAAGTTCATGCGGACATACGGGTTCCTTCGGCTCCACACGTAGACAAGCATTATCGTAAAGGCCTGGCCCAAGAAAACTAAGCTCACAAATAAACCAAAAATCTAGCAGATGGCATTAAGGAAAATACCAGCATTAAAAGTGTCACAGGGAAGACTGGGCAGAAGAACTAAGGACTGTGCTCTAACAAAAGTCTGAATCAGGAAAGCTAAGCATTGGTTACTTACATCTTTAGAAGAAAAGGCCCAAAAATAATCCCCCAGAGCAATCAGGCAAAAACCTGCTTAGGCCACATTATCTGGATTTCCAAGTATTATTCTGCTTTCATGAAGTTTTTGGCTTTTTGGAAAATGTGTTAATTATTTGGTCAATAATTGAATTAAAGTTCACTCACCATTAGCACCTTTATAGAGGATGAATAAAGCCAACTGCAGCAAAACCATCTTGTCAGACGGACTACACTCAAGTCTGTTATATGGTCGACAATACTTTTTTTAAAAAAATATTTTATCAGTTTTGGTAGTAACCACATAAATGTCTTAACAACTTTATTAAAAAGTGAAGCACAGCATGAGCAATAACATGGGGTATCCCAAAAAATGTATACACATACTTTAATAATTATAAAGGCAGTGTTTATTAAAATACATTCCACTTTCAAAATTGAAAATGCTGTCAAATGTATGTATACATTTTTTAAAGAAATGTATACACACACATACACACATACATGTATGTATATAGATAGATTATAGATAGATAGATATAGATGTATCACATCTTCTTTATTCATGTATCCACTAGCAGACAGTAACCCACCTTGGTTAGAAGTTCCTCTGACGTGCTCATGGTAGAAAGCATCCTGTCTAACCCCGAGGCTTAGAAACTGGCACATAAAGTGTGCTGTAAAATAAGCAGTACCCTCAAGCTAAAACCTGGAGGTCTCTGTTCAGAATATCTAGTGAATTGTGGGAGACAGATGAAAAAGTTTAGGAAGAGAGAGGTTAGTACATTTTCCTATGTTTGTTCTATTTGTTGAAGGATACAGTCATTAAAAATCCACCAAAAAGGAACATAAATACAAAGTCTGCTGTCCGACCTCGGAAAGAGCCTTCTTCTAGCATTCGACAGTAACGGTATCTTAAGTTTTAGGTTAAGAAAACGTTAAGCACACAGACATGAAGAAAGTAAAATTTAATGTATCATGTAAGAATACTTGGACTCCACATCATTTATAAGTCAAGCCTCTTTTCTGTAAGAATGTTTACAAGCGGTAGTAGGTTACTTCTCTCTACATTTTATGCAACTTCGCATTTTACAAAAACTGCTCCTAATTGGGGAACCGAGCAGATGCTGGATAAACATGCCTCCAGTCACCTATTAAACCTTTTCAAACTTGTATCATCTTTCCCATGTCCAGCACACCACAGCCTGCGCCACCCTTGCTTTTGCACACCTAACTTGGAAGAAATCCGCATCAAGAAGCCTTGAGTGGTAATCTACTTCTTCAGGCTGGCAGAGTATTCCTATACCTCAGTCAATGAAGTTGAATTTTGATGAAAAAATTTAATTATTAGGAACTTACCAGGACATACCATACAGGAGACACAGGAATCCACCCGAGGGCAGGAACCCCCTACATGACTCTCAGGCTACTGCAGGCTGAGGTGAGCTGTAACTGCCCTCTTTCCAGAGGGTCAGGGTGAAGGAGGAAGATCGGCTCAGTGGCCCCAATTACCATATGACCAGCGCACAACTCTTCCTGTCTCACAAGAAACCGGAACACGGCACGCCTGGTAGACATTATGGCTCTGTGTTTTCAGCCAGTAGAACCAGCAACTAAGATACAAGATATCAAGTTTCCATTCTTCATGAACCCACTCCCGGACCTGTATCAAAGCTCTGTCAATTATCAGCTTGTGTTTTACTACCTGGTATCTGCTGATGTTACTTTGTATAAGCATGCATCAATCAAATCACTTCTCTCCCTTGATGAGATTTGCAAGTGACTTAGATTCTCTCTTATTAATCATTTTATGGTTAAACTAGAGGCCTGATGCACAAAATTCGTGCCAGAGTAGGCCTTCCTTCCCCCAGCTGCTGGCACAGGCTTCCCTCCAGCACTCCGGGCCCAAGCTTCCCTCCGGGCCATTGGCAGGCACCTGGGACCTGGGCTTCCCTCAAAGGAGGAAGGAATTAGCATATTAGCTTTTACACTTTTATTAGCATATTACACTTTTATTATTATAGAAGATACCGCCCCTTTGAACCAGCAGTGACCTACAAACACCCTCAAAACATTACTATCTGACCAACTACTCTGCACCATTGAGCCAGTACCTAGAAGTTAGAGCTAAAATGTTAACAAAGCCCTCGCTGGTTTGGCTCAGTGGATAGAGCATCGGCCTGTGAACTGAGGAGTCCCGGGTTCGATTCTGGTCAAGGGCACATGTCCCGACTGCAGGCTTGACCCCCAGTAGGCGGAATGCAGGAGGCAGCCAATCAATGATTCTCTCTCCTCACTGATGTTTCTATTTTTCTCTCTCTCTCCCTTCCTCTCTGAAATGAATAAAAATATATTAAAAAAAATAAAATGGTAACAAAAATAACAGGATTAACAGTTTCAACTTAATATTGTATTTCCTAAATGAACCTAAAGTTTTTATGCTAACTTCACTTAATAAAGGATACAGAAATATCATGTTAAATAAAAAATTGAATCCAACAGGCCCAAAAAATAAAAAATTGGTGATTAGCCTCCATATCTGTTAAAAGAAAAAAAATCAAGAGAGAGGTAGATTAAGTAAAATATACCAACAAACACTTCCATATTAAGACAAAAGAGATATCCTCTGACTATGATGGTCGAAAGGCCATGGCTAGGTGATACGATGTTCTGAACCAAAAAGTGGGGCACAAAATCTGACACTGGATTTTGCAAGTCTGAAATGGTGTCACTCAACTCCTGAAATCTGTAACGATCATAGGACAGAAATCTTGAAATGGTGATTGTCTTTAAAAAACAAAACAAAAAGAAGCCCACACCTGCGCCCTCTCCCTCTGGGGAGCACACCTGCTCCTGAGCCTCTCCTGCTCCCTCTTCCTCCCCTCAGGCACCGGGACCTTTGTCTTTCTCTCTCCGAAGCTCCAAGGGTCCTTTTCTTTTGCTTCTGTAACTTATTCCTGCACCTGCAGAGCCCAGTGGCTCACTTCTACTACCTCTGTAACTTTCTAAATAAACTTTCTCTTATAATTAGGAAGAAAAAAAGAAAAGCCCACACCCCACGGCTAGGCAAATTATAGAAAAAGTGTGGTGAAAAGACTAGGTTAATTTGCATAGTTGAAACCAGTGCTTTCATGTATGTAGTATCACAATTTAATGAAGAGTCTTCAGACACCAGAGAAAAACTCCAGGGGTCTAACACAAATTGCTAAAAAATGTTTCTGTATTAAGTAACCCAAAACACCCAGAGTAAAGAGTAATTGTAAAGCAAATATTCAAATTCTCGTCTGAACAAATAGCTATCTCCCGCCCTGGCTGGGGAGCTCAGTTGGTTAGAGCATCGTCCCAATACATCAAAATTGTGGGTCCGATATCCAGTCCAGGGCACATACAAGAAGCAACCAATGAATGCATTAAAAAAAAAAAAAAAAAAAAGCCAACTGCCTACGAGTAAGGACCTGATGCTCTAATAACTAGAGTCTACTTGGCAGCTATAAGGACCCTCATGTTCTTGTGAAATTACTCTTCCCTACCCAACCCATGGACCTCACAGTAAGAACAACTTCTCACAATGGTAGAGCACTTAACACTTTAAAGTACTTTAACATATTCTAGTCGCTCATGTGATCTTAATCTTGTTTTCCCCCGTCCCCATTTCATCAATAAAACTAAGAACACTTTTAAAATGGCTTGCCCAAGAACACATAAATTGTAAGGGGAGACTCTGAACTCAAACCCAGAACTTCGAACTCCAACTGCAGATTCACAGTATCAAGAGTTTAACTCCGGGCAAAACCAAGCCAAGCAACTATTAGCTTAAAGCAATACTTGGGTGGAGCTACAGCACCCAGCAAAGGCCGAGTGAGTATCAAAGGAAGAAGACAATGACAGGAGTCCACAGGGCTGCTTTAGGTATTCTTAAGAACTGGTAACTAATAAAGTGGAAACAATTCAGTTCTGCAGTACTAGACTTCAGAGCCCTCAATTTAGCCAGGACACAAGCATATAAACAAGTGCAAGTCTGAGATAAGAGAAGCCCTAAAGGAAGCATTCACAAATACCCTAGGGACACAAAAGAGATGGTTACATAAAAGTGTCTCTTGAAAGGCTGGAGTTCAGTGGGTACAAAGGGAAGGAAACACACCTGAAACAGAGTGAATAGCATGTATAGAGGCAGAATTGCTGATTTCTGGGTCTCTCTCCCATTCCAACTATAGCCTATATGGACATCCTGGAGCAGGAAGAGACGTCTCTCTTTCAGTACTGCAGTCACTGGAAAGGACCACCTTCCACTGCAATCTAACGAACTGGCATGTCGTTTAAGATGTCAATCTTTCGAGTTTTGTCAGTGTGATCTGATCCCTGGAAGATGGATCACCTTAAAAGCACTAATAGAGGAAGGAGCATTTGAGATCTTGCTCCCCACGCCCACATTGGCATATTTTGTCAGTTTGGCTTAAATAAATTCTTATAAAAGTTCAAAAATCCTATATAAGAAAGAGCTAATATGCAAATGGTCATCATGCTCTCACACCCTCACCCCCTCGTGTCCTCATGCCGGAGCTAGGGGACTTGAGGCTGCACCCCGCACCCAGGCGCTGGGCCAGGGGAACCTGAGGCCATGGCCCCTGCCTACTGGGGCTTGACGGGGGTGGGGCTGGCTAGGTCTGGGTCTCACATGATTTCAAGGTGTGAGTGGGTGGGTGGGGACTTGACTCTGGGTCCCGTGATACACCCCAGACTGACAGGAGGGAGATTTTCATACATTTTACTAATTTTATTTCATCTCTTTCTATTAAAGAGAAAGGACAAATAGCAATATTAAAATATTTCCTCTAATTAATTCCCTGCACCAGGCCACTAGTAAGTAAATAAAATAAAAGCACTAATAGAGTTGAGGGTCTTTCCCTCCTGGGGGCACGCCCACACCTTTTCCTTCTCCCACTTTCCCCTCAGGCACCCGTTACCTTTGTCTTTCCCTCTCCTAAGCTCCAAGGGTCCTTCTTTTACTTCTATAACTTGTTTCCTGAGCCTATGCAGCCCAGCTGGATCACTTATTTTTTTAAACTTTATTTATTGATTTTTAAATTTTATTTACTTATTTTAAGGTTATGTTTAGGGAGAGGAAGGGAGGGAGGGAGGAAAGGGGGAGGGGGGAAAGCGAGAGAGAGAGAGAGAGAGAGAGAGAGAGAGAGAGAGAGAGAGAGACAGACACAGACTTGTTGTTCCACTTGTTTATGCATTCATTGGTTGCTTCTTGTATGTACCCTTGACCAGAGATCAAACCTGCAACCTTGGTGTAACCAGACTGAGCTACCAGGCCAGAGCTTGTAACTTTCTAAATAAACTTTCTCTTACAATTTGAAAATAAATAAATGAATAAAATGCACTGATAGAGCTGAATTCCTGAACTGGAAAATGGTGATAACACCAAGGTGGTGGGTGTGCCAGGCGGCAAATCTTCTTAACTAATAAAAGCGAAATATTAAAATTAACCGTTTCTCCGGAACGGGGTTAGCCACGCCCACCAGCCCATCAGAGCTGCTGTATGCAAATTAGCCCAGCCAAGATGGCAGAGGCCGCAGCCCCGGTGTGCAGCTTCTCCAGGGCTGCGGCCTCCGCCATCTTGGCAGCCTCCCACCTGGGAAGGCATCCAGCGCCTTGGGCCTGCGGATGCCTTCCCAGGCGGGAGCCTGGGGTGGGGGAGGCGGGGACCACGCGGCTGGACCCGATGGCCCCCGCCCAGGAGGCCCGCGGGGGTCCGGCCGGCGCCACCGCAGCCTTGGCTTCCCAGGCGGGAGCCTTCTGGGGCGCGGGGACGAGGCGGGTGGCCCGTAGGGTCAGTGGGAGCTGTGGCCGGCCTGAAAACTGCTCTCAGCCCCTCACCCAGGCTTGCCACACCCCCTGGGGTGAGGGTCTCTACTGGGGAGCTTGGCCAGCTTGCAAACAGACATTGGCCCCTCACCCAGGCTGGCCAGGCACACCAGCAGGTGGACATCCCCAGAGGGGTCCCAGACCGGGAGAGGGCACAGGCCGGGCTGAGGGACGCCCCCCCCTCCCTGTGCACAAATTTTTGTGCAACGGGCCCCTAGTGCATAAAATAAGGGTATCTTGTGAGATTCTCCCTGGGCAGTCTCTCAAATACAATGTTAACTCTGAACTAGTGATTCCTAAATATAGGAACTGGACACATCAGAGCAAAACCATGCAGGGAACTTCAAAAAAACTCCACACAAGATTCTTAATTCCTAACCTTGGTTATTCTGACTTAGTACATGAGGAGGAGCTTGAGAATCTCTTAACCATTCCCAATGAGGCTGCAAAATCACTGCTCTTCCCACAATAAGACTTATAATCAAACATTCCCACTGATATCTCTGCATTCTTTTTTTGAGGTAGCATATAGCGGACTTTGCTATAAAAAGTAAGCAAAACAAGTTTAAAAACTGAAGCATCATGATTGCGATGGACCACTTACTTGGAAGTGTTTAAAGATTAATTCAGGATTGAAGTACAGCTGAAAAGGTGTGATCAATTCCAACTGCTGAAATAGAGAAAGAGCTCCTTAAGCAAATCAAATCAAGGAGTAAAATTTGATCATCTACAGTGAAGGAAGGCTTAGTAGGGCTAGCAATTTCCAACTGCCAGTCACTTAAGACTGAATCCTTTAAAGCCACTGGGAGCGGCTGGGAAAGAATTCTCTAGAACTGGTACAATCCCTTGTACCCTCAATACCCAACACAGAATACAAGTCTGGTCTATGATGCAGTCGTTGAGGCTGGCCTGAAAGCATGGGAGGCAGGTGGTGATATACACCTTAGATATGGGGCGAGTAATGAGCCGCTGCACATCTCACTCAAAAGAAAGGAGACTGGCCATAGCCGGCTTGGCTCAGTGGATGGAGCGTCAGCCTGTGGACTGAAGGGTCCCGGGTTCGATTCTGGCCAGGGCCACATGCTGGGGTTGCTGGCTCCATCCCCAGTGGAGAGTGCAGGAGGCAGCCAATCAATGATTCTCTCTCATCATTAATGTTTCTAGCTCTCTCTCCTCTTTTCCCCTCTGAAATCAATAAAGAAATATCCTTTAAAAAAGAAAGAAAGAAAGAAGATTCGCCCAGCCCGGCCAGCATGGCTCAGTGGTTGAGTGACGACCTATGAACCAGGAGGTCACAGTTGGATTCCCAGTCGGGTGGCCGGCTTGATCCCCAGTGTGGGGCGTGCAGGAGGCAGCCGCTCAACGATGCTCTCATCATTGATGTTTCTATCTCTCCCTCTCCTTTCCTCTCTAAAAATCAATAAAAACAATGTATTTTTTAAAAAGAAACAATACTCAAGACCCTGCTTCCAGCCACCCTCTGTATTCACATAGTTTATTTGAAGCCTCTTGCCTCTGGACGACTTCCAGCTTTCTATCCTCAATATCTAGGTTTCTTCATAGGCGGACTTTCCCCCACTAGTCACCGCGGTGCCTCTTGGCCACTGGTGCCACTTGGCCATCGCCAGGGTTCTCAGACACGTTTTCCGGGTGGGCGGCTCCCGCTGCCCTGCCTTGCTATAGGTCCGGCCGTCATCTCTCAGAAACTGACCCTCCAGCCTTCCTGCAGCGGCACTCCCTTCCCGCGTCCCTGGCAGATCAGTCTGAAAGCAACTCCGAGCCCCAGAGTGAGCCCTGTCCACCTCCACCCACCCTGAGACCAAGCCATCTGGGCTTCCCGGAGGCCCAAGCGCGCTACTCCAGGACCCGATTGTACCCAGCCCGGATAATGAGAAGCCGGCGCTGCATCTGCTCACCACGGCGGCGGTGGTGAGGACGCAGGCGGTGGTGTAGGC
>PVJC01046598.1:0-13098 GCA_004026665.1 Murina feae
TTGCATTTTAACTGTATTAAAATAAAAATAAAGTATCAAAATACATCATAATGTAAAATATTTATTTCAAATAAAAAGATTTGTATCAAGAAACAATTTACATATAATACAATACCATCATATGACATTTTGAGTTGTAGTTTTATTGCATTAGTATTTTTTAGATATAATCTTCTCTCTACCACTCCCCCTTTTACATATTAATATAAGATTGCCAACTACATCTTTTGGGGGAAGAATTAAAATTATATGCTTTTCACTTGTAAGTTTATCTTTTTAAATAAAAAGATGATGATGGTAGAAGGCAAACTTTAAAAAATCTCTATTTGGCAAAGTAAGTTAACTTTGGCGGCAATTGTTGCCTATGGAATCAGTAGACCTATCCCATCTCCTCTGTCTATCTTCTCATGAAGTGTCTGACAGCCTTCTTAGGGTCATGGTCCATGGTGCTCTCTCTCATGTTCTGGGCTACACATTACCTAGACAGAAAGAGAATGTTTTCTTATGCAAGCCATTGCTCACTTTCCTTTCTTATTTCAGACTCCCATGTATCATTATATATGTGTACATACAATTATTTTAAATATATTTTTAGTCATAGAATTTCCATTTGGCTCTGTTATTACTGTTGACATATTTCTGCTGAGAATTACTGTCTCTAAATTCATTGTGAGTATATTTTCGTTTACTCCCAAGAGCATAGTTATAATGGTGGTTTAAAATTCTAACTCAAACATCTGAGTCATCTTGGAGTAATATCTATTGATTGTTTTATCTCAGGAATAACTCACATTTTCTTCTTTATTTATGTCCAATATTTTAAAAATATATTTTGGACATTATAAATACTATATTATAAAAACTCTGGATGTTTTTATATTCCTCTGAAGAGGATTGATTTCTGTTTGCTCATTTAGCAGGCAATTCATTTGGTAAGACTAAAAGTACAGATTGTGTCTTTTGGACAACAGCTCAAATTTCAGTTAAGTTATTTTGTTCTTGGTAAGCTAGTTGGAGTCTGTACATATATGTGCGATTCAAAAATTAGCCTGAAACTTAATCCAAGTACATACACAGAATTTGTGGCTCTCTCCTCTGGCTCTGGCTTTCTAAAGTTCCTTTCTAACTTCCTAGTCGTTGTGGTTTCCTCAAACTCTTCCAGCTCTTTCAGCCAAACTCTTTCAGCTTTTGAGGCAGGTTTTTCCTTAAAGCTTTGGCCATCTCCACATGTTGAAGGTTGGAGCCTGTTTTCAGACTAAACATTTTAAAAATGGGAAACATCCAGTGTTATTCCAATTTTTCAAATGTCAATTCCCTTCCAGAATATGCCTACTTTTAGTCTCTCTCCAGTGCCTTAAAACAATGTTTTAAAGTACTTATTTAAAAATTTTTGTCCAGAATTTATGGTTGTAATCTTCAGGAGGATTGGTCTAATAAAAAATTATTCAGCACCCGGCTGGAATGGCCCAGTTGACCTATGAACCAGGTCACTGCTCAATTCCCGGTCAGGGCACATGCCTGGGTTGTGGGCTGGATCCCCAGTAGGGAATGTGCAGGAGGCAGCCAATCAATGATTCTCTCTCATCATTGATGTTTCCATCTCTCTCTCCCTCTCCCTTTCTCTTTGACATAAAAAAAATATATATTTTAAAAAGTCACTCAGGCCATATTAGAAAGGGAAACCATTTCTACAACAATCTATATATATAAAAGTCCAGCGACCGAGCACTGAGTGACTAAACAGCTGGTCAACCAGTTGCTACGATGCACACTGACTACCAGGGTGCAGACACTTAATGCAGGAGCTGCCCTATCGTGGTCAGTGTGCTCTCACAGCAGGAGCACTGCTCAGCTAACTGATGGGTGCCACATGCTGACTTCAGGGCTGGTAAGGGCAGCTGTGGTGGTGTGAGCCTCTCCTGCCTCCATGGCAGTGCACTACTGGGTGGCAGCAGTGAGCACAGTGGGTCCTGGATGAGCAGGACTAGCGCGGTGCCCAGCCCCACTACTACATCCCTCAAGGGATATCAGAATGGTGGTTTCAACTCAACCCCCACAGGCCAGCCTGGGATCGGCTGAAACCAGCAGTCCGACATCCGGAGTGGTCCTGGATTGTGAGAAGGAGCAGACCAGGCTGAGGGACCCTATGAATTCATGCACCAGGCCTCTAGTTACATAATATGTGTGGAATCAGTGTTCTTCATTTCAAACAACTGAAACCATTTTAGCAAATTCTAGCAGGACACAAAAATACTGAATAATATCAATGTATTAGTTTGCTAGGGCTACCATAATAAAATACCACAGACCAGGTGGACTAAACAACAGAAATCTTTTTTTTTTTTTTTTTGCAATTTTGGATCTGGAAGTACAAATCAAGGTATTAGCAGGGTTTGTTTCTTCTGAGGCTTCTCTTCTTGGCTTGCGGTGATTGTCTTCATGGTCTTTTGTCTATACAGGGCCTCCTTAGTCTCTCTCTGATGCCTTAATTGCCTCTTATTAAAACATTAGTGATATTTGATTAGGGCTTAGCCTAATGACCTCATTTTAACTTAATCATCCTTTTAAAAGCCTTATTTTCAAATGTAGTCACATTCTGAGGGACTGAGGTTTCAATGAATGAAATTTGGGGTGTAACACAATTCACCCCACAATAACCAGCTACCTCATCAGCATAAGGCTATGGAGACAGCAACAGCTACCTGTTTAAACCACATGTGAGCATGTCCATGAGCACACCATTACTGCTACTGCTGAGCACAGCAAAGGCATCAACTTGTTTTTATAGCTGGGCCTGGGATTCAACCTCCAATGTAGCAGACAGAATTATATATTTTTAAAAAAGAGCAATATATAGACATATTCTGTTGAAATTTTTAATTTTAAAGTTGAGAAAATAGCCTACATGAATGAAAGGAAATTGTTCTCATTAATTCTGAATGAAAAAGGATGTTTGTCATCAGCCTTCTCAGAAACATTAAATTTTTAGAAAATTTTAAAGGAAAATGCTTGTGAACTAAATAATTTCCATCAATGTAATGTCACATACATGCCAACAATACTGTTCCCATACATTTTTTAAAAATATTATCAAGCAACTATTTTTACAACTCAGTGGGAGAGTGAATAATAATAAGGGATTTTAGAATGGGGGAGAAGTATTACAAATGAAATGAGAACAAAAAATATATAAACAAATTATTATAAAACTGCAAAAGTGTGAAAAGTAATTATTCAATGAGAAGCTACATAATTCAGAAATTAAGTTTACTAGAAAAATTATCACCTAAAACATTATTATTACCTAAAATAAACTTAGATATGTGGATCTGGAGGGGAGAGTAGAAATAAAAGCAAATTGCATTTCTCACCTTACTCAAGAATAAATCATTTCGATGTTAATAAATAGCAAAAAATAAAATCTTAAAAAAAATTGAATAACATTAAATAATATGTAGAAAATTATTTTTATTTAGAAGTTACTACCAGTAGGGTAGTAAAGATTTGTGTAATATCCACATAATTTGTAAGTAAAGAAAAAGAACAACCTTATATGCTAAAGAAAAGAAAACAACTGCAAAGTAAACAATGACGCATGAAGATTAAAATAAGAGATGAGGTCGTGTAAATAGATTGAAGCAGAGCAAGAATATTCATACCTGATGAAGTTGAAATCAGGTCAAAGGGCAACAAAGGAAAAAGAAGTGTTGTTTTTTTATTTATAAAAGAATCACTGTGCAATAAAGATAATGACATCATAAAATTTTATGTGCCAAGTGGCATCACAATGAAATATATAAAGCAAGAATAGTTAAAAGCGAATGAGAAATTTACAATCCTAGAGTAAGAGTTTAAAATACCACAGATAGGTCAGATAGCCAAAATTTCAGAGATACATTTAAAGATGTAGAACTTTCTCTCCTTCAAACAGAGACTATTCAACAAATATCCATGGAACAGTTATAAAAGTTTATCACATATATTTTTAAATGAACTATGTCAACATTCAAAAATACATGAATTGCATATTTATTATCATAAAAATGATGAGAAAAAAAACACTTATAAATGCTTTGCTAAGAAATAGAACATTACCCAGAAGCTCCCTGTTTTCTCCTATTATTTCTCCCCAAATAACTTGCAAATAAATGCTTTCCTGAATTCTGCTTATTATTCTCTTGCTTATCTGAACAGTTTTATCAAATATGTATATATCCCTTCACAGCTGTGAACATAGACGCATGCAGTAAGAAGTCTTCTGCAATTTGCTTGTCATCATGTTTTTGAGATTCTTTGAGGTAAATTTGAATAGCTGCATCTCATTCATTGGCATTTGAATAATAGTCTGTTGTGAATGTGCCATAGTTTATTAGCCATTCTTCTGGCCAGTTTTACTTCAGTTGTTGGGCATGTGTTTTTTCCAGTTTTTATCAGATCTTCTCTGAGTATCCTCACACATGTGCACAAGTTTTCTGTACTGGTGCCTTTGAAACTGTAGAGTCCAACTTGTTGGTAAGTGATTACATCAATTTCGTGAGCTGCAATGAGTATTTTTAAAAA
This sequence comes from Murina feae, assembly GCA_004026665.1. Taxonomy (NCBI): domain Eukaryota; kingdom Metazoa; phylum Chordata; class Mammalia; order Chiroptera; family Vespertilionidae; genus Murina; species Murina feae. The sequence goes on from PVJC01046598.1 coordinate 4,561, forward strand.
CAAATTAATTAACTTTTAAAAAAGAAAACACACACACACAATCAAAACAATAAGAAAAAACAACATTAGGAGTGAGACAGGGAAGGTGACCACAGATTCTGAGCAGATTAAAACAGGTAAAGATGAGTGTAAAAAATTCCATGCTGATATATTTAAACTTCTGAAAGAAGTAGATGCTCTTTTAGGAAATAGCAGTTAACAAACTTGATGAAGGAAGAAGAAACCTAAATAAAGTAATAAATGTGAGAAACATTTTCAACATTTATCAAAGAAATATGCCATCCCTCAAACACTAGGCCAAGAGGGTACTGAAAATTAGTTCTCTGACCTTCACAGACTAAAAAATTCTTGCTACATTTCATGTGTTTCAGAGCACAGATAAAAACAGAAGACTTTCCAGTTCATTTTACTAAGTTAACTTAACCACAGGCATCAGCCAGCTCCTCACCCAAAAAGTGATGTCGCAGTCACATTAGGAACTTGAAATGTTTAGTGGCGGTATGGAAAGGGTGTTACTGCAATCCTGTTACCAACTCATGGTTTGAAGGGCCAGAGGGAAAGATGGTCAGAACCTAGTGGGAGGCCTGACTGGAGCTGGGATATTTGCTCGAGAGTCCCAGACAGCTTCCCTCGACTCTTCAGGGAAAGGCTGGAAGAATTAATGCCCTCACCTCCTTTTCCTTCCACCCTTCAGTTTTCTTCATGAGTCCTTCATTGGCCAAACCCAACTGGAAGGGTATAGTTTATGTAGCCAACCTCCGAGGGCAGAGAGCAGGTGAAAGGTCGAGGTGTCTCTGAAAGGGCAAATGGAGGTCATAGGGTACACCATGGTGCCACAACGTCTGGGTACAACATGAAAAGGATTGCACAAAGAATATAAGCTGAGAGCAATCTAACCTCTGAATACAGATGCAAAAATATTGCAATAGAATATTAGCAAATTGAATTCAGAACTTTATTAGGATACTAAATAATGCTTGGGTAAATAACAAATAATGCTTTGGTATTTAATTGGGTGTTTTTCCAATGGCTCATGTTTTAAGGAACATTTCCACAACTTTCTCCCCTCTTCAGTCTCTTCTCGAGGGAGGAGAGATGACTTACTTGAATGGTGAGTGTTGAAGAGGATGCCGGGTCTGCTGGATCTCTGCCGGGCCTGCTGAATCTCTTGGGAGCCAGGCTGTGCTCAGACGTAAGCCTCCTCGGGCTTCTCCACAGGATAACACCACAGGGAGCACCTCCGGGCTTCAGTCCAGCCAGTGACCAGGGGGCCAAATTGTTAAATTCAGATGATCAAGCCCCTTTAGTTGTCTAGTCTACATCATCCAATCCAGGTTTGTTTATTGTTTTTTGTTTTTAATCAGTAATCAAGCTAATATATATGTTCACCTGATTCCTATGTCTTTTATTCATTCTGTACTTCGGAAGAGAAAAATGAACATGTTAATTTATTGGCCTTTAAGAATGCTAATACCACTTACCTCTAATCCTTCTTAGTGCAGACACTGCCACTGTCATGACTGTCAAACAGCCATACAGCCATGGGACTCTGTAAATATGCCTTCTGGGTAGGGAAGAACCAGGGAGAACAAAGAATTCACTGATTTTTGAACTCTGAAAAGCCTTTATAAAGATACCTCAAGTACAGATTTAAAAGCCATGGCTCTTCAGTGAAAAAGAACAAAGCTTTGACTTCTTAAAACTGTGGCTGTGAGTAGAGGAATCAGACATGAAATGTATACTCTCTACTGGAGTGTGGGAAGAATTGGCAATGGAATAAGAGTCTTTTCTCTCCCCAGAAAAAGGAAAGCCATCAAACATAGGTAAGAAAGGAATAATGAGAAGCTATTTGAAGTTGGAGGAGATGTTAAAAAATGGAAATTCTCAAGGAATCTTAGAGGAGGAGATTCCCAAACCTGAAGGAAGTTGGCAGAACAGAAGAAGCATTTTCAGGCCCCGAATGGAGTCACTTATGCTAAGTCCCTAATCAACAAATGAAGACCAAAAAACAGTTTGGGGTCTCCCAGAAATGGAACCTTAAGCCAGTTGGTCAGGAATAGTGTGTCCAGCACTAGTGAGGTCATCTGCCATGGAAAAACTTTTTTTGCTGATATAACTTTGGGTTCTGTTCCCTTGTGCCTATAACCATCTTTCACATTGTACAGCTCCTCAGAGCTCTTTTCTTTAGATGGGACGCTACCTGAGCAAAATCAATACAGTCTTTAAAACTTGTTTAGTTGAATTTTGTTCTTCTTAACAGGCCTAAGTCCAGATGGATATGAGGGTGGCCTTGCAGGTTCCTTGAGGGAAAGCAGCCCAGAATTCCCTGCCTCCACCCCCTTGTGAGAATACCAAATATCTGGAAGACTGAGTGGTCTATGGAACACACCCTGGGATTTGCTGCTGTGCTTAGTTCCTGGATCTGAGGCTTAAACTAGGGCAAAAGGGTGACCCAACTATCATGATCCTATCTAATAAAAGAGTAATATGCAAATTAACCATCACTCTGACATAAAGATGGTGGTGTCCATAGCCACAAGATGGTGGCGCCTAGTCCTCTCAGCTTCACTGGAGTCCTCCAGTCCCAGGAGGATGGCCGTTGAGAGCAGGGCCTGCTTGGCCATCACCATGGGGACCTGGGAGCAGCCAAGCAGGCCCCACAAGACACAGAGAACTACAGAGATCAGGCCTAAACCGTCAGTAGGACATCCCCTGAGGGCTCCAGGATTGGATAGAGTGCAGGTCGGACTGAGGAACCCCACCCTCATGCATGAATTTAGTGCACCAGGCCTCTAGTCCTATGTAATAAAGAGCTAATATGCTAATTAGACCGAACAGAAGAATGACCATCCAGATGACCTTCTGGATGAAGCTGGGGTTTCAAGGGCTGAGCCCCTTGCATGAATTTCATGCATCAGGCCTCTAGCCATCTATAAATACCCTTTGGACAGTGTTTGATCAATAGCCCACAGATGCTGTAAGCTGGCTGCACTTTCTTCTTTTGGGGGCCAGGTGGATTGCTACCACATCTGCCAGAGGCTCTTGTGTTCTCTAATCACCTGGCTCTGTTTCTCAGCCTTCCCTGTCCCGGGAAACCCCACAGGACTGCACCAAAAGAAAGACGTGTGTCCCTGGCAGTCCTAAAGGGCCTGAGGAGGGGAGAGAGTTGTGGAAATGTTCCTTAAAACATGAGCCATTGGAAGAAGGAAGGAAAGGGGTGGGTGTAAGAATGAGGACACACAAAAGCACTAAATCTTTCAAAATACTTGCTTATTGCAGCATTGAATTAGAGTTACTTGGAGATGAGAAAAGTGGTGTCACAAGAGGTTATAAAATTCGCCCAGGAAAACAATGCTATGAAGTGGCAGAAAGGGCATTCACACGCAGATGTTATGCTTCCCTGCTGGGTGCATCCTCCCTCCCCTCCACCTCCTTGGGCGGGGAGGGCTGCGGGGAGGGCTCCAGCCCTGGTGAATGTCAATGAACTTTTAATGAGGTCTTAATCAAGGGCTTCACTACTTGGACTTTCACTCTCGGGGAGCCTTCAGGAAACAAAAGCTGGTTTTCATACCAAGAGGGCTTGGAAGAGCTCACGGGTTCTGATCTTTCAAGGACATCACTGTCAGCTTTTTCACCCCTTTGCTCCCACTGCCCCAAAACCTGGGCACAAACAAAAGGAAACCCTCAAATCTGCTTTGCATGATCTCTGGACTGCCCTTGGCCTTGGTGCTAATGAAGTAACTTAACAAATCCCCTCTGAAAAGTTGCATTGCATTTGCATACGTTTAGTTGCTCCCAGTGTCCCTACTTCCTAAGACTGATGTGACCCTCATAAAACCACAGGAAGCCACATTTGTCTTCCCTTTTTTCCTCCCTCCTCTTTCTTACCCCAGCTAGACTTGTCCTGCTCCTTGAGGCCAATCTAATAACAAAGTTCAGCCCCTGGCAGATTTTTTTATACAACTGAAAGGCAAAGATCCATATGCTTTTATTTAGAGCTGCTAACTGAGTTTGAAAATCCCAGCTTGACCTCATTTCTTTCTGTACATTTCCCCTGAAAGACCCAGAGATGGATATGCTCACAATTGATAGAGCTGCTGCTAGATTAATGAGCGTTCCCAGTAAGCTCCTGGTTTCAATCCATTTACTGAATGGTGTTGATCTATCATAAGCACTATGTCTGGATACCAAGATCAGACTCGAGGAAAATGGAGTGTTTTACACTCATTTGTATTGTGAACGAAAAGGGGACACATGCTAACCTGCGGCCTTACAAACTCAGAGACCTAAAGTAACCACAAAGGATGGTCTGAAATGAAAACTGTTTAATTAAAAAGCAGTTTATAATGGGTAGTCATGTCCACCAAATGTAAAAGAAGCATGTGTCTATCATTTTACTTTTTTATCCAATCTCAGAAGTTTCCTCGCTTTGCTTTCTCCCTCCTCCCTAATCTATCACCAATGAATTTCATGTAACCCACTTTCATCTCCTCCTTTGACGGTAATTTATAAAAATGGGTGAAAAGCACCATACAGATGAAACTAGGGCTGAAAAATAATGATATTTTTTCCTTCCACCTTTTAAATTCTTTTGACTGAGCTTATAGTCCAATTAATCGAGACAGATTAACAGGAGAAAACAAAAGTTTTAATACATGTGCATAAGGAATCACACATAAGTATGATAATTCCAAAGATAGTAAAGCAATATCGATATATGACATTTTTAAACAAAAGAGAAAAGTGGAAAAATGGGTCTTAGATTTTAGAATGGAGAACGGGCAATTTAAAGGTAATTAAGGAAAAGCAGGATATATGTGACAGGAAAAGCCTTGCCAGACACCCCAGAAACTGTGGCACACAAGGGGTATCTGGCTAACAGGCCCCAGTCTGAAGCCCTCTATTTGCCACACTAAATTCAAAGTTGGCTAAGTAACACCCTAAGACCGCTTTCCTGAAGCAGGTTTTTGTCTGAATCTTTACGGTAGGAAAGAGAGGAAGATCAAAGGTTCATTCTGACTCTTGTTTCTTAATAAACAGTTTAATATCAACACCCCAAAAGGCAGCTTTTGAGTGGCTAAACATTTGTTCCCTTAGATAGGAACAAATTTAGCCTTTCATTGCTCTTAGAAACAGTCCTTGAAAGAAGAGTCTTGAATTTTCTATACTTCATGGTATTTAAAAAAGTATATCCATAAAGAATGCTACTGAACTAAAGGGTTCATTCGTCTAGGAGCATCAAACTCCAATCAAACGGGAAGAGGATTTACAGCAAAGAAAGTAAATGTTTAAGAAAAGCGCTAAGCTGGGAGTCACTGGTGGGCTGTGGTCTAAGAACTGGCTTCTAGGGAATGGGCTAATTGATGAAAATCATGAATTACAGTCACTAAGGAAGTGAAGGTCATGGTCTCTCCTGATTGGTTGGAGTCAATGTAGTATATAATTGGTCACTGAATCTGGCCCTAATGAGGCAGGAGAGTAAAGAGCTTGAAAAATTCCTTGGCAAGTAGAATGGGGAAACTGAGGTAGATAGTTGAACAAACCAGATAATAAATCACAAGGTGTTTTCTTCCCTAACCAAGGACACTTAGCAACCAATGGGTTACACATTCCAGACCTTTGCAGGGAAGACCAGTCTTGGTCCCAGCACCTCTTTGGTGAACATTCTTTGAAGGTGAAACTAACCAGAGAATGACTCTGACCACTCTAATGCATTCATATTTTTGATGAATCAGTGTATTCAAGGGCACACCTGGAAAGCTAATTAACATTCTATTGAGATCCTCCCTGAGACCTTCCCTAAAATCTCCACCTTTAGAAAATAGATCAAAATTCTAAGCTCCAGGAAGCCAGGGAATGCTTCCTTTTCTTGGGCATGTTCATCTGTTCTCTTTCTCCTGTGAATGTAAAAGGAGCCACATACTAAACTGACAAGCTCAAGGGAGGCCTCTATGAGGAGTCTTGCAAACTCAGAGACCTAAACTAACCACATAGGATCGTCTGAAATTAAAACTTTCTACCTAAAAGCAGGTCAGGGCAGGTAGTAGTGTCCTAAGCTGGCATCTAAGGGTCAGCCTTTACCATAACTGAGCCTGTTGTCTTTTTACATCTACAACAACATACCTTTGGAATGTCAAGATAACTTCTTCTTCTTTTCTTTTTTTCTGGACCCCTCAGGGCACAACAAATACACCAGAATAGAGACCACAAATTGTCTTATTGTTATTGTTAATCATGTTAATTGTTAACTATCTTATACGCATCTATCCTATATAATAAAAAGCTAATATGCAAATTGCACCTTCAGAAGTTCGACTGCTCCCTATGATGTGTGGTGACCACCAAGGGGTGGCACGGAATGAAGGAAGGCCCCGATTGGCCCTGATCACCAGCCAGTCCTAGGGACACCTACCCATGTGCAAATTTCATGCACTGGGCCTCTAGTCTTATGTAATAAAGAGGTAATATGCAAATTGACTGTCAACCCTTGAACAAGATGGCTGCTCCCATGTGGGCACAAGATGGCCAGCAGGGGAAGGTGGTTGTGGACAATCAGGCTAGCAGGGGAGTGTAGCTTGGGGTGACCAGGCCAGCAGGGGAGGACAGTTGTGGGGGGACCAAGCCAGCAGGGGAGAGCAGTTAGGGATGATCAGGCCTGCAAGGGAGAGCAATTGGGGAAACGGGGCCAGCAAGGGAGGGCAGTTGGGGGTGATCAGGCTGCCAAGGGAGCAGTTAGGTGTTGATCAGGATGGCAGGGGAGTAGTTAGGGGGTGATCAGGTTGGCAGGCAGAAGTAGTTAAGGGGCAATCAGGCAGGCAGGTTGGTGAGCAGTTGGGAACCAGCAGTCCCAAATTATCAGAAGGATGTCTGACTGCTGAGCCTAAATCGACAGTTGGACATCCTTAGAGCTGCTGAGGAGGAAGGAGAGGCTCCCGCCACCACCTCTGTGCTGGCAGCCATCAGCTTGGCTTGTGGCTGAGCAGAGCTCCCCCTATGTGAATGCACTGACCACCAGGGGCAGCTCCTGCATTGATTATCTGCCCCCTGGTGGTCAGTCTGTGCCATAGTGACCAGTCATTCCCAGTGTTCTGCTGTTAGGGTCAATTTGCAAATTACCCTTTCATTATATAGGATACAGACCTGGCACACAGGTGGCACCAGCTGGTTTACCCTGAAGGGTGTCCCAGATCAAAGTGAGGGACCCACTGGGGTGCCTGGCCAGCCTGGGTGAAGGACTAATGGCTATTTGCCGGCTAGTTAAATCCCCCAATGGGGACCCTCACCCCATGGGGGTTTGGCCAGCATGGGTGAGGGGCTGAGGGCTGTTTTCAGGTTGGCCACAGCACCTTCAGGGTGGGGGTCCCACTGAGGTGCCTGGTCAGCCTGGGTGAGGAGCTGAGGGCCTTTTCAGGCTGGACACAACCCCCAGCAACCCAAGTTTCCAGCCTCTCCTTTTTTTCTTCCTTTTTCTTTTTCTGGGATTTATTTATCTTCTATAATTGAAATTTTGTAGTCTTGAGTGGAGTCAAGGGCTGGAAAGGGCAGGTGGGAAGCTTGGCTTCCTCCATTGCCTAGGGAAACCCAAGCCTCCTGCTCACTGCAGCTCTGTTGCCACTGCCATCTTAGTTGGGTTAATTTGCATACTCTCTCCTGATTGGCTGATGAGCATGGCTTGTGGGTGTGGCTTGAGCATAGTGAAGTGATGGTTAACTTGCATGTTTCTCTTTTATTATATAGGATATATATATATATATAGTCTTGTTTTACTTTTTATCCACTCTCATAAATTTCTCCACTTTACTCTCTCCCTAATCTATCACCAATGAATTTCATGGAATTTTTTTACACCTGCTTCTTGAGGGGCCCTTCTTTTCTTGGCTGTGCAATTTTGCTCTTTTAAACTCTTAGGGGCCTCATGAGACTTGAAACCAAGGGAGCAGCAGACAGTGGCAGCTCATCCCAAGCGAACCTGCTGGACCTGTCCCCAAGCCCCCCTTTTCTATGACTTCCCAGTGAGCTGACAGCAGCCCCACTTTGACTCACTTCTGTCACTGTGACTTGTATGTCCCAGGGAGTCCATGCAGCCCACATGGCTCACTTCTTTTCTATGTTTTTCTAAAGCTAAAACAGCACAGCCTATGCTTTTTCCTGTCTGTCCAAATCCCTCCCTTTTTTTCAGTTCCCAGCTTTAATCACTGGGAACTCAAAATCACCTGGAGTTGTACTGTGAAGTCTTTCCTGCATGAAGTCAAGAACCCACACTACCGCCAGCCCAAGGCAGTCCTGCTCCAGGTCCAGCCCTTTCAGGTGATACTAATGTCAGCCTATGGTGTTGTTCGGTTTTGTTTTGTAAGGAGGTGGACAGTGGGGCTGAAACACAACTGCATCCTAGATGTTATCTTTAATTTGAAACCATCTCTGTGGTCAACAGTCCTGAGGCTTTGCTCCTAGTACTGCTTGAAATCCCACCAGAACCTAATTGTCCTGAGTGGGCTAAATCGTCAAGGGAGTGGTCGTGCAAGGAAGGAGGGCAGCAGA
>PVJC01046599.1:0-13236 GCA_004026665.1 Murina feae
ATAAATACGAGATGTCTATAGTGAGGTCTAAAGAGGCCAGAGATACTGCAAAAACAAATGACTCTTTTTAGTAAATATTAAAACAAGAGATAAGCCCAGAGACAAATATCAGAAACTCTCTCCTGACTCCTTTGTCTTGCTTAGTATAGAACATGGGTGGGTCAAGAAAATTAACAGAGGGAATTGTTGAGAGGAACTGAATTCATTTAAGTAGGTTTCAACTTCATTTGAAATGTTTCTGCATAGTGTATATTACCTACGTGGCTCTAGTTTGGGGAGTCATATGAGGTGGTGAGACCTGGAAGAACCCAATAGACTAGCTACACCCATAAAAAACAACTATGGAAGCTATGTTATCGAACTGTTGCTTTTGTGGGGAGGGGGGCTCAACAACCTGCAAAATGGTATATGGGTTGTACTACACAAGGAGCTCTTCTCCATCTTCTCATTGTGTGACCACAGACTGTTTTTGCAATAAACAAAATTTCTATGTTCATTTGATTTCCAACTATCTCTTGGCTTAAAACCAATATATTATACAATTATAGTTTATTCAGGGCTACTCAGGCTGGAAAGAAATATGAAAAACACAAGACACATAATTTGAAGAGAAATCAGTGTTATTTCTCAGAAATTGTGAACAAAGGGAGACATGTTGAACTTGGATAAATGTAATGTCCTCACAGTTATAAATGCTGGAGATATATATATATATATATATATGGCTAATATGCAAAGTGTCCCCTCAGGAGTTCAATTGCTTGCTATGATGTGTGCTGACCACCAGGGGGCAGCACAGGATGAAGGAAGGCCCTGGCCAGTGGCCATCAGCCAGGGAATGAAGGTCCCAATTGGCCCTGACCGCTGGCCAGGTCTAGGGACCCTATCTGTGCACAAATTTCATGCACCGGGCCTCTAGTATAATTCTAACAACACTGGCTGAGCTAGTGTACAGTTGTTTTCACTCCACCTATCTAAGGAACTAGAACAAGGAATTCATTGTAGTATAACAAAGTTCTTGGTACTTAAATACTTCAAATGAATGATTTTCAGCGAGGGAACACATCTTAACTCATCTCTCTTCATAGAATATAGAGGTCAGAGTAACGTTAAAAATATTTAAATCTTTAGAGTCCAAGAATATAATTGAAGAGCTTGTTAACAGGGATCTTTCCTGTGAACTCGCTGGTGGATGTGGAGGTTGGAGCTCTGGCTGAAGCCCTTCCCACATTTGCTGCACTCATAGGGCTTTTCTCCAGTATGTACTCTCTGGTGGATGAGGAGCTTGGAGCTCTGGCTAAACCCCTTCCCACACTTGCCACAGTGATAAGGCTTTTCCCCAGTGTGAACTCTGAGGTGAATGCGGAGATCTGAGCTCTGACTGAAGCCCTTCCCACACTCATAGCACTGGTAAGGCTTCTCCCCTGTGTGTATGCACCGGTGAATGTGAAGGTTCGAACTCTGACTGAAGCCCTTGCCACACTCTCCACATTTGTAGGGCCTCTCTCCTGTGTGGACTCGCTGGTGAATATGCAGGTTAGAGCGCTGACTGAAGCTCATTCCACACTCCCCACACTCATAGGGCTTCTCACCAGTGTGCACGCGCTGATGGATATGCAATTTGGAGCTCTGACTAAAGCCCTTCCCACACTTGTCACATTTATGAGGTTTCTCGCCTGTATGGACTGCATGATGAATAAGCAGACTTGAACTCCTTGTGAAGCCCTTCCCACACTTGTCACACTTATAAGGTTTCTCATCAGTGTGGATGGCTTGATGGATGAGGAGACTTGAGCTCCTCACAAAACCTTTCCCACAATGCTCACATTTGTAGGGCTTTTCTTTTGTGTGGTCTCTCTGATGAAGTAGTAGTTCTGAGTTCTCACTGAAGTCCTTACCACACCAACTGCACTGGTATTGTTTCTCTGCATTGTGCATTTTCTGACATGGATGACTATCTGAGCTGGTATTAGGTATTTTGCCAGAGTCATAATGGTTACAGGGATGCTTCTCTGTAGGAGCTCTCTCATGACTAACCACCCGTGATTTCCAACCATAAATGTTATTACAATTACAGTCAAAGGGATCCAAGGATTCTTTCAATTGGCTCTTCTGGCAAATAGCTTCACCACTGAACAATGGTGAGACCAGTTCTATTACATCAGACACAAGTTTAATATGAAGGGTCTCTGAGCAATGGTCTATGGGAGGACTTTTCCCTCCTAAAACTTTTCTCTCAATACTTTCTTCTGTTACAAACAGACTTTTTCTCTCCTGAGGAACCTGGGGCTCATTCTTACAAAATGTCACTGAGGAGTCCTGTGTGGCCACTTGGCTCGGAACTTTCAAAGACAAATATTCTTCACTTTCCATGGCACTTAAATACTTTTTGACACCACCACTTGGAAGAGTCACGCCACTGCTCTTGTTTTTGGAAATGTGAGAAGATGCTTCTCCCCACTTTTGACAAAGGGAAAGATCTAGTTCAGGGTTCCTGTACATTTCTCCTTGAAGATTCACAATGTAATCCTTACTCCCAGTTATGGTACCGGCCATCTCTTCCAAAATTAGCCAGCAGAAAAGCTCTTCATGTAATAGATCCCCAACTTTTTTTCTCTTAAAGATTTTCCACAGAATTTTCATTCAAGTCTCCTAAGGAACAAAGAAAATTCAGTGGTAAAAACAAACGATAGATATCAAGATTTCAGAAGTGCGGTGTTTAAGTCTTGAAGCCTAAATAACAAGGAAATAGTTCAGTCTTGTCCTATAGTCATGTACTTTGGATTAATGTCAGAGAAAAGACTTTGTACACAAAATATAAATTTTGTCTCTTTTATGCATAGCCAATAAAAGTATTCCTCCCCTGCCCTAGATGGTTTGGCTTAGTGGATAGAGCATTGGCCTGTGGACTGAAGGGTCCCAGGTTCGATTCCGGTCAAGGGCGCATGCCCGGGTTGTGGGCTCGATCCTCAGTAGGCAGTGTGCAGGAGGCAGCCTATCAATGATTCTCTCTCATCATTGATGTTCCTATCTATCACTCCCTTTCCCTACTCTGAAATCAATAAAATAAATAAATATATATATATATATATATATATATATATATATATATATATATATATATATTAAAAAATAAAAGTATTCCTCCACTAACTCTGCAGAAGGCTATGAATCCTACATGCTTGCCACAAATTACATTTTGGTTCACTTTACTTCATTTTATTTTAAGTAAATTTACATTGAATTAGTAATCCACTTTAATAGATGCTGGGGACATAAGAAAGTAAACAAGCTAGAGTCTACTGGGGAGAAAGACAAATATGTCAACAGTGATAGCAAAAAACCCCCCAAAAAACAAAAAAACCCCACAATGATAGCACCATATCAATGCTAAAAGTGCATCCTGGAGAGGAAAGCAGGAGCCAGAACAAAGGGCTTGGTGTTTACTACTAAGGATTTAGGGCTAAAACCTTTACAGATTTATAGCTATTAAAGGATTTCAATTGGGAATGAAAGATTGACTTGCTCATCAGAAATGACCAAGACTTTAGGTAGAGAGACAATTGCTGTAGCAAATTAGAAATTGTAAGGATGACAGTTATGGAGAGAGTGGGAGAGGGACATTCTAAATCATATGATGACTAGACGTGAAAGGAGGCACCAAGCATGATCCCCAAGTTCCTTGCTTGAGTGACTAGGTTTAGGGGTACTATGTAATAAGATAGGGAATGCAAAAGGAAAAGGCTGGAGTGGAGAAGGACAGATGATAAGCTTTAAATCTGATGTTTAATTTGTGGTACTGGTGGAATCTTTTTACTGTTCAGTAAGCAGTGAGATATATGGGTCTGGAACTTCTGAGGGAGAAATGTGCTAAAAATACAAATTTTTAGACTTACTAGTATATATGTTGGTTAAAACAATTAGAGTGAAAATCCTAATATTATAATGAAATAACAAAAATCTATAAAAGTCTTAAAAAAAAAAGTAAAAGTAGTCATCACCAGAATAAAAATGTTGAGAAACTTCCCAGATGATTAAGAGCAGATGAATTAGGAATGATGGAGAAACTAGAAAACTAGAAACTAGAAACAAAAAATTGAATAGTTCAAGCCATGTATAGGAGATGATTTCTGAAGGAATAAGAGATCTTCTCAAGAAGTCCTAGAAATTCAAATAATTCAAATTACAAAGTCAGAATCAACGACTGTAAAAGAGGTTTATCCTGGAAATTCAGGTTTTTTAATTCCTATTAGACATTTCTGATGGTTAGACTAGTTGTTGCTATTATCAGCATCATACTCCCAACCATCCTTTCCCAACAAAAAATGAAATACTGGGTAGCTACCAGAAGTAGCCCATACAAAGTCTTAAGAACAAAGTAAATGATCTGCTAAAGAAAGACTCCTAATAGTATTAATTGGGCTGAAATGAGAAGCAGAAGTGGAGGTAATGCTGAACCTGCACAATGGCAGGGCTGATTACGGTACAAAAAGAAGCAACTGACTCCAGGACAGAACCTCAAGGTAACCCCCAAAGTGGCGTTTCTGACAAGGGAGATATCTCAGAGCTGGAGATCAAAGCATGGCATGCCTCAGATAACTTGTCTGAAAAGGCACCCTCAAAAAGGAGTCCCAACCACTCACCATCTGGATTCTGCTATCCATTCCAAGCCCAGTTAGAAGAACTGTTCCTTGCTAGTAGAGCCTGCACGCACCAAAGGGGGTTGGGCATCAGCTGAGGATGTATACCTCAGTATCATACTTTGCACAAAAAAGGCTTTGTGGGGAAAAATGGGACAATAAAAAAATGTAAGCAGACAAAAAAAGTAGAAACTAAATTTCATAAAGATTGGCACAGATTCAAGAAACAGTGAACAGAAGATCACGCCTGCCAGAATGGCTACCATCAATAAATCAACAAAAAACAAATGCTGGCGAGGGTGTGGAGAAAAGGAAACCCTCCTGAACTGTTGGTGGGAATGCGGACTGGTGCAGCCACTGTGAAAAACTATGGAGTTTCCTCAAAAAATTAAAAATGGAACTGCTTTTTTATACACTTCTGGGTATATATCCTGAGAATCCAGAAACACCAATCACAGACTATATGCACCCCTCTCTTCATAGCAGCATGTAATCTAATAAAAGCGTAATACTGAAATTAACCGTTTCTCCGGGATGTCAAAGCCACACCCACCAGCCTATCAGAGTAGCTGTATGCAAATTAATCCAGCCAAGATGGCAGTGGGCAGCCACAGAGAGAGCAGAGGCAGGTGAGTCATGGGAAGCAGCGGGCTGGGCGGGTGGTGACTGGTGCTTTGCGGGGAGTGGCGGCGGTGGGTCCAAGGCGCGAGGGACCTGGCCTGTGGGGCGGGCCAGCCCCACACCCCAGTGGCTGCGAGCCCCAGTTGGCTGGTGCTGCTGCCTGCCGCTGGGGAAGGAGAGGCGCAGGGACCCGGCCTGCAGGGCAGTACGGCCCCACACCCCAGCACCTGTGAGCCCCTCATCGGCTGGCAGCCTCTGGGGAAGTGCGCAGGGACCGGGCCCAGCACCCCAGTGGCTGCGAGGCCCCTCCTGCACTTGGCTGCCGCTGCTGCCACTGGGGAAGGAGGCGCCAGGAACCCAGGCCTGCAGGGGAGAGCAACTGGAGGGACCAGGCTGGCCGGGGTGGACAGTTGGGAGTGACCAGGCTGGCAGTGGAGGGCTATTGGTGGGGATCCAGGCCTGCAGGGCAGGACAGTTGGGGGGGGGGGCATCCTGGCATGGGGAAGGCAGTTAGGGGCAATCAGGCCAGCACAGGTGCAGTTAGGAGTTTATCAGGCTGGCAGGGGAGTGGTTAGGGGCAATCGGCAGACGGGAGGTTGGGAGCCAGCAGTCCTGGATTGTGAAAGGGACGTCAGACTGCCCGTCAGACATCCCTCAAGGGGTCCCAGATTGGAAAGCATGCAGGTTGGTCTGAGGGACACCACCACCATGCCCCACCCCCACTCCGTGCATGAATTTTGTGCACCAGTCCTCTAGGTCTTTATAATAGCCAAGATCTGGAAACAGCCCAAGTGCCCGTCAGCAGATGAGTGGATAAAAAAGCTGTGGAGGAGAACATTATGCTAAGTGAAATAAGCCAGTCAGAGAAAGGGAAGTACCATATGATTTCACTGATATTTGAAATCTAATAAACAAAATAAACTAACAAACAAAACAGACCCATAGATATAGAGACTAGACTGACAGCTGTCAGAAGGGAGGGATTAAGGGGTAGGGTGACAAAGGTGAAGGGGGTAAGCAAACTCCCCCTAACCCAAACCTAGAGACAGAAAACAGTGTGGTGATTATCAGAAAGAACAGTGAATAGGGTAAAGGGGAAATAAATGGTGACTGAAGGAGACCTGACCTGGAGTGGTGAACACATAATACAATATATGGATAATCTATTATAGAATTGTAAACCTGAAACCTATATAATTTTATTAACCAATGTTGTCCCAATAAATTCAATAAAAATTAAAAAGTCTTGATCAGTATATATTTTAATGGTCACATGTTTTTCTCTTACCAATATATGACCCTCTATAATTTGTATAACCAACCCCCTCTGATATATTTGGTGAGTAATTATTTCACTGTATTAAATAATTCCATAATGACTGTTCACAATTTTCAGTTGAAGTTACTGATTAATTCCTTAAAGGATGGCATGCTTCAGATAACTTGTCTGAAAAGGCACCCTAAAAATGAATTAGCCCTGATCAGTTTGGCTCAGCAGATGGAGCATCAGCCTGCAGATTGAGGGGTCCCTGGTTCAGTTCCGGTCAGAGGCATGTGTCTTAGTTGCGGGCGCGTCCCCAGTGGGGGGTGTGCAGGAGGCGGCTAATTGATGTTTCTCGCTCATCGATGTTTCTGGCTCTCTGTCCCTCTCCCTTCCTCTCTGTAAAATATCAATAAAATACATTTAAAAATGAATTATTTCATCGGAAATGTTTCAGGCTCTTTGCTTCAAGCAATCAAAAGCTTTTTGAGAAAACCTGTATCAGCTATACTCTAGACAGATGTTGTCTTATATTCAGAAGGGGAGATGGGTGAACCTCTGATGTGTAAGAAAAGAAGCAAAGGGAACTAGATATTGCAGAGCAGTGGGGTTTTTAATGAAAATAAAGTCCAAGCAAAGATGGTGCAGGACCAAGGTGGGGAAAACGTGGGAGAAGATAAGAAGGTCAGTGTGAATGAGAGATCACAACTTTCTGAAAAGCTAGAAGGGAGAGTAAGTGAATAGATACAGTTTGTGGAAAGTATCCTTGAAGCCTCAGCTTTCTCCACAGACCAGAGAACTTCAAAGAGAACTCCTTAAACATTTAAAAAGGGACTCCTCTTAGTTTCTTCAAAAAATTAAAAATAGAACTGCCATTTGAGCCAGTGATCCCACTTTTGGTATATATCCTAAAACACCCAAAACACCAATCAGAAAGAATGTATGCACCCCTCAGTTCATAGCATCATAATTTACAATAGCCATGATCTGGAAATAGCCCAAGTGCCCATTAGTTGTTGAGTGGATAAAAAAGCTGTGGTACATTTATACTATGGAATATTATGCAGCTGTAAAAAAGAAGGATCTCTTACCCTTTGAGACAGCCTAGAGGGACCTGGAGAGTATTATGCTAAGTGAAATAAACCCATCAGAGAAAGGTAAGTATCACATGATCTCACTCATATTAACTGATGAACAAAATAGACCCAGAGACATAGAAGTATAGAATTGGCTGTGGAATCTCAGAGGGAAGGTGGGGGAGGGTGGGGTAGGTGGGAAGAGATCAGCCAAAGAATGTGTATGCATATGTGCATAACCCATGGACACAGACAATAGGATAGTGAAGGGCCGGGGGTGGGGTTGGAGGCGGGGTAGAAGGGGTCAATGGGGGAAAAGAGGACATGTAATACTTTCAACAATAAAGATTTAATTTAAAAAATAAAATATAAAAAGGGGCCGGAACCAGTTTGGCTCAGTGGCTAGAGCGTCGGCCTGTGGACTGAGGAGTCCCAGGTTCGATTCCGGGCAAGGGCATGTACCTTGGTTGTGGGCACATCCCCAGTGGGAGGTGTGCAGGAGGCAGCTGATGGATGTGTCTCTCTCATCGATGTTTCTGACTTTCTATCTCACTCCCTTCCTTTCTGTAAAAAGTCAATAAAATATATTTTTAAAAAATATATAAAAAGGGACTCCTCTTTCATGGATTTGTAACTTGCCATGATGCCTTGCTGATTCCTTTGGAGTTCGTTCTTCATCATGTAATTAACTTCAACTTTGTGCAACTGAAAGATCATATCTGGGAAATACACTGGGGTTGGGTTACTGTGCAGAAAACAGATCAGTACCAAATTCTGCCTCATCAGGGATGGATCAGGTATGATTTCTCAGATGACTCAGTAAAGCTACAGTTCTCCAGTTCTTACCAAGTAAAGTTCTTTAGCTGCTTAGAATAATCAGAAACATCCTTTTGTGTAAAAAAGAAATTCCCGAACTACAACTCCTGGGGCCCCATCACTATTTAAAATCGAAGAAACAAAGACGCCAACGGGCAGGTTTCCAGGCTCATGTTCTTACCCACCGAGACCAGTGGCTGTAGGGCTGTGGCATCTCAGCTCTGTGAAGCTTCCTGCGAGCAGGGTCCAGGGGACCGCACTCCCCCTCAGTGAAGTCCACAGAGAAATCCTCGAATATTACTGGCTCCTAAAAGAGTAAGCGCTCCTCCTTTACTGACAACCATCTGCAAAAATGCCCTGGAAGGAAGGCGAGGTTGGGAGCACCTGAAAAGGTGAGAGGGGATAGCAATGTGCAATCAGGGGTCTGAGGGATCCAAATCAAATTTTGTTGGAAACTCCTTTCTCATCTACTTCGCTACTTCCTTCGAAACCCTTCCTCTCCTGCCCACAACTCACTCAGGCTCAAGCCATCCAGCTACTTAATCTTTCCATCACTGTCATCTCACGGTCATTGCTGAGTTGTCCTTTTCACCCATTCCTAAATATTATCCTGACAACTTCCACTCACACGAGAACAATTTACCCAACATCCTAACCTGATATTAAAAAAATATATATATATTTTATTGATTTTTATAGAGAGGAAGGGAGAGAGATAGAGAGTTAGAAACATCAATGAGAGAGATCAATCAGCTGCCTCCTGCACACTTCCCACTGGGGATGTGCCCGCAACCAAGGTACATGCCCTTGACTGGAATTGAACCTGGGACCCTTGAGTCCACAGACTGATGCTCTATCCACTGAGCCAAACCGGTTAGGACATCTAACCTGACATTTTGTCCCAATGATCTCAGTCTCATTTCACACTCAATTACCATAATCAGGGCCATTTCACTACTTGGACCACTCTGCTTTTGATAGCTACACTTTTAAAACATCTTCCAATTCTTTCTGTCCTTCCTTTTCTATCACACCTGCTTTATCAAGATTATCTATCATCCTTTAACCTTTTGTCTTTTCCTCTCAGCCACAGTATACTTAAGCTCTCAGATTTTTCCATAGCCATATCAATCCTATGTCCCTTCTTCTTCTAAACCAAGTACTTGAACATTATTGGAAAAAATAAAATAGCACATACACATACAGCCATAGCACACTCTCTAGGTATTTGCAAAAACTTATCTCTATCTCCTTCCTCCTTAACTCCAAGCTCCAACTTTCCATCTAACATCTACACTTGGGTATCTAAAAGGCCCTCAAAACTTAAGCCTCAGCAGACCTCTTCCTCCCAGTAATCTCCATCCGTATCTGCTCTTCTCGGCTGCCACTCCTTGCTTGCTGGCCAGGGGTCTGGCCTCAGCTCCCGGTGGATGAGTCCAGATTATGCAGGCCCTAGGCGGTGGGTCCCCGCCAGCAAGCTGGGCCTCATGGCACACCTTGAGAGTTCGAGCACCTAATGAAGCAGTGCTTCATGACCATCAGCTGTAACTGGTCATATGGCTTGGTGGACATGAGCTTGGGCCACTGGAACTTGTGGTACCTGGAGATCTCCAAGCCCCGCGGGGGTGGCAATGGCTGAGCGGTGAGCTGCTTTGGCAAGAATGGTGTGTTTGTGGAAGCGGGGGTGGGGGAGTGCAGGGTGCTGTGCTGCAGCTTTGGCACAAGTGAGTGGGGGCCTGAGCCCCTCGGACCCAGACTCCAACCCGTGATCCAGGACTCTGGGCCTTCGTCCTACCCACACGGCAGTTCTCAATCTGTGGGTTGCGACCCCTTTGGCAGTCAAATGATTCTTTCACAGGGGCCGCCTAAGACCACCCTGCATATCAGATATTTACATTACGATTCATAACCGCAGCAACATTACAGTTATGAAGTAGCAATGAAAATAATTTTATGGTTGGGGCACAACATGAGGAACTGTATTTAAAGGGCCAGAAGGTTGAGAACCACTGACAAATAGGACCCAGCGGGACCCTGACCCCATTCATCTGATGCACAACCAGGACCTGGACCACAGCCCCTGGGAGTGTCCCTCTGACCCACCCGACCCCCACACATCACCTGGCTGGATCACACACTATGACCCCAATCTCCTTGCCTGGGCTCCATTCACAACCAGGACACAGAACTGCAGCCCCCATCCTCATCTCCCCAAAGCTGGAGGCTTAGGCAGCTGTGCATGTAGATGCAGGTTTTAAACTGGTTCCTCTGTGTGTTCTGGGAGTCTGCATATATTTTTCATAACCAGCTTGTAGATAGTCCTGAAAGAAATGTTGAACTCTGGTTGGTGGAAATGCCTAAAACTAAAATCTGCATTTTTTTTCAACAGAGAAAAAAAACTGCTCTTTCCTAGTTGTGCCCATTTTAGTAAATAGTCACATGACCCACCCAATTACTCAAGCCCACATCCTAGAAGTCATTTCGATTCTTTCCTCTCTTCCTCACATTTTATCAATCACCAAGTCCTATCAACTCCACCTCTAAAACATACCTGAATCTCCCCACCTCTATCTTGCACTATTAGCATTGCAAGTCACAGCTCTCCTTAACTCTCCACCTCCTGATAGGTATCTCTTGCTCCCTCACACAATGAATTTCCCAGGTGGTAGCCAGGGTGATCTTTAAAAAAAACCAACACACACACACACACATTTACTGATTGATTTCAGAGACAAAGGGAGAGTAAGAGAGAGATAGAAACATCAATGATGAGAGAGAATTACCGATCAGCGGCCTCCTGCACACCCTCTACTGGAGATCACACCATCAACCAAGGTACATGGCTTTGACTGGAATTCAACCTGGGAGCCTCAGTCTGCATGCCGACGCTCTATTCACTGAGCCACACTAGCCAGGGCCAAGGTGATCTTTTAAAACACACACCATGTCAGGCAGGAAAGCCTCTAAAATCCTTTCAATGGACATCGAGCAAAGTCAACTCTTCCTTCTGGTCTGCCAGGCTTTACAGACCGGGGTCTTGTCAGTTCTCCAGCTTAGAGTCACTCTCCCTCCCTCCTGTGTGTCACTAGGCTGATCCTAGACCACATCAAACATCCCAACTTAGGGAATCTGCACTACTGTCCTCTCTGCTCAGAATGCTCTCCCCGCATCTTTCACATTCCTGGTTCCTTATTCAGGTCTCAGCTGAACTGCCACCTCCTCTGAGAAGCATTTCCTTGACCATAACCCACAGTAGCACAAACAAAAAAACACCGGTTCTAGGTAGTTTTGCCACAGCATCTTTGCCACAAGCATTTTTACTGCAAACATTATCCCTGCTAACTCACTGACTGTAAGGCAATTCTGCTGTAAAAACAAAACAGCCCTAACCGGTTTGGTTCAGTGGATAGAGCGTGGGCCCTCACACTGAAGGGTCCTAGGTTCGAATGTGGTCAAGGGCATGTACCGTGGTTGCGGGCGTGATCCCTAATAGGGGGTGTGCAGGAGGCAGCTGACTGGTTTTTCTTTCTCACCAATGTTTTTAACTCTCTATCTCTCTCCCTTCCTCTATAAAAAAAAAATCAATAAAAATGTATTAAAAAACACACACAAACCAAAACAAAACTGGTTCACAGTTCAATTTTTTTGGTTTATTTGATTTCATTTCTCTATTGCTAAATCAATCAACTGCTGTAGAAAAGATAAAAGAACTAGTTAACTGTTTTTTGTCTATTTTCACTTCTCCACAATAAATCAACAACCTTTAACAGATTTAATTTAAGCAAGTTGTCAGTTTGGTTTCATTTCTTAATTGACAAAATTCTCCATTACTCCCATTTTTGCATCATATGTGAATCATATTTGAATCATATGCGGTCTGTACAGTGACGAGTAGACGTGGTGATGCTCCTAAAGCAGTGAGCATTTCTTCCTGATGACAAGGATTGGCCCCAAGAATTTGTTTCTTATTTTTTTAAAAATATATTTTTATTGACTTCAGAGAGGAAAGGAGAGGGAGAGAGAGACAGAAACATCAGTGATGAGAGAGCATCATTGATCGGCTGCCTCCTGCACGCCCCTAGTAGGGGTCGAGCCCACAACCCAGGCATGTGCCCTTGACCGGAATTGAACCTGGGACCCTTCAGTCCCCAGCCAACACTCTATCCACTGAGCCAAACCAGCTAGAGCTAGTTCTTATTTTTTGAAATGGATTTTTAGGGAGAGAGAGAGGAAGGGGGAGGGAGAGAAACATCGATTTGTTGTTTTACTTATTTATGCGTTCACTGATTGATTTCTATATGTGCCCTGACCAGAGATCAAATCCACAACCTTGGTGTACCGGGACAATGCTCTAACCAACTGGGCTATCCAGCCAGGGCCATGATTTATTTTTTAAACACATTACAAGGGCCTTGTTGAGGGCACAGAGTTAAGCCCACATTTCTCACAGAATAAAAACAATGCTAAGGTATAATCCACAAAGTAAAATCAGTTATATGAGCAGTATTCTCATGAACCTACACACATTTTAAAACTATTTGAATATTTTGCATTTCAAATACATCTTTTAAGTTTTATGTCCTTTATAGTGCCCCTTTTATTTTTTGTGATTTTTATTTTAATGGCAAAATTGCCATTGCTAATTACTAATTACTTAGGCATGAAAATGCTTGTGGCAAAGATGTCTATATCAAAAATACCAGGTATGCCCCCTATTTGTGCTTACTCTGGGAAAGTGGACTCAGTATCCTGAGCCAATCTCCCCTGTTACTTCTCCCTGTATTAATTTCTTTGCATTACTTATGCCTTATCTCATTTTCTT
>PVJC01046600.1:0-13251 GCA_004026665.1 Murina feae
ATATGCCAGAAAATACGGTAGTTCATATGAGATTAGTTTTATTAAGCTAAGATATGAAAATAAATAGATTTTTGAATATTGTTAATATTATAATGTAATAGATGATGTATTAGTTGATTTTTTTTACATATAGCTCTTACTATCTGCACATTTGAATCTATAAAGGAACAGTAGTTCCAAGAATTTACATTCTAAATGCAGGAATTTTTAATCCTATATAATAAAAGGCCAACATGCAAATCATCCGAATGGTGGAACAACCAGTTGCCATGATGTGCACTGACCACCAGAGAGCAGATGCTCAACGTAGGAGCTGTACCCTTGTGGTCAGTGCCAGGAGCCTCTCCTGCCTCTGTGGGGAGTGGGCCTAAGCTGGCAGTCGGACATCCCCTGAGAGCTCTGGGACTGCGAGAGAGCGCAGGCCAGGGTCCCCCAAGTGCACAAAATTTGTGCACTGGGCCTCTAGTCTAGTAATAAAGAGAATGATCACAGAAGAGGATATAGGATGCACTAAAAGTACCATCATTGTTCTCATCAGGGGCAGCATTGCTAATGTTCATTGAGCACCTACTATGTGTCCAGCCCAACTCTACTATATTTTTAGTAACTTTTTGGCTTGCTTATTTTTAGGTATGACAAATTCTTATGCAGAAGGTATTCATCGACCTTCATTTATTCAGGAGAATGAGCTCAGACACCTGGTCCTTAAGGTAAGTAAAGAACTATATTTGCCTAAGTTGTACTTGCCCTTTCATTTCTATTTGAATGAAAACAGTTTGCTTTCTGTTATAAACATACAGGACTCTACATGACACCAAATTTCCTTTAATATAAAATTTAACTTACACAAGTAACCATGTCTTAGTTTGGGCTAATGAAACTAGAAAGAAAAGCGAGGTGCTTCCTAAAATATGGAGCAAGGTTTGTCTTTAATGCCAAGCCCCTCACACTGCCGAGTGCACTCACCTCCCATACAGTAGGACCTATTCCTCACTGATACCTCCTGTGAGCCGTCTGTCTTGTATCTTGTTCCTTCAGGATCCTGTTCTCTGCCCATGAGCCAGCCAGTGCTTACTTATTGAGTTGTTAGGCAAATCGTTGGCATGGGTTTTTGGATCCACTGGTCTAGAGGTTTATTTGGCATGGAAAACATGACCACGTCGTTGGCTCATCCTGTCCCCAGGACTAAGTGTCTTGATCTTGTGCTATGACTCCTGGGCTTTCATCTGTAGTTTGATTAAACAAAAAGATTCTTCATGTCCCTCTTTTATTTGAACAGCTGAATTTAAATATAACATTCATGGTAGGAATATAACGGATTTTTTGGCAGATAACAAAAGTATTTTTAAAGACGGTGAAATATATAGTTTGCTTTGGAAGCTTTCTCACCGATTTTTGTTGTTTGTTTGTTTTTTTAGTCATAACTTAATGTAACCCCCTGAGCACGTCTGCCTAATTCACGCCATGTTTGTTTCCAGTTAGTAAACATCCGTTTAAGAAATGTCAGGTGGGAGTGCCAGACTCTTCTCTGTCCACACATATCCATTTCCAAGGTTGCTGCACAGGGCATTTACTGGGTATACTTATGCAAGTGCCATCTATTAGAATTCTTAAAACTTAGTTTTGATGGATAGCTTATCATTATTCCAGAAATATAAAAATATTTTCATGCTGTCCTCGTCCCCAGTCTGCACATCTTTCCATCTCCACACATCCCCAGGCCGTCCTGATTGGTATCTCTACAGAGTTTCTGTATGCAGTGGTGTGGAATTTGGTGTAGGTAATTTTTACATTGTGAAATATTTAACTAAATAATCCCTGGCTGAACTTCCCATGTGAAAAACACACACATTAATTTAGGGATCCAAGGTGATGTTCTTTATAAATCTACCTATATACATCTTAAGAAGGTTTCTTAAAATTAATACTACTGCACTTAGGACCACTCTGTTGGTTTTATTGTTACAACAGTTTCCTCAGAAAGGAAATGGATGTGTGTGAGAAAGACAGATGATATTTTAAAAATTTACTTCTATATTTTTATATCCTAGACTGCAGAAGGCTTCCTGTTTGTGGTTGGATGTGAAAGAGGAAAAATTCTCTTCGTTTCTAAGTCAGTCTCCAAAATACTTAATTATGATCAGGTATGCAAGAAAGGATATTTCCCACACTATGTTTAGTTTTTTTGAACAGATTTCAGAGCTCTTTTTCTGAACGCTTTTTTCCATTGAACTGTGGGATGAGATTCTGCTGAGTTAGAAAGAACTCCAGGAGCGATGCACAGATAGGTGGAGTGAGTATGACTGTCATTTCTGACAAGTGGCCACTTCCTGACCTTTAGCAACTTATTTCGTTTTCCTGAGCCGCAGCTTCTGGTTCCATAAAAAGTGGAAATGATGACTATACCTGCCTCTCAGGATGTAAAAGCTGTCATATTTGAGTGTCTGAAAAATGTTAGTCACCCTTCTCTGCTTCCTCCGAGAACCAAATTATTTGCTACTAATTTGCATAACTGCTTTTGATCTCAGTTCTGGCAATAAACTCTGGAGTGCATTTTCTAGTTAACTAGCTGTGTAATTCCTTTATATTCTCATCAATGAAAACCATTCAATTTAAACTAGTCATTTAAAAAGGATAGCACTGAAAATAATCCAACAGAGTGAATAAACTAGCATCTGTGGTCTCCTTTTAGAAAACACATAGCACAAAGATTTTGTCTTAAATAACTCCTATTAATGTCAGCCTGTCTTCCCCCAAAAGTTGGAAATTTGAAGAGATAAGGCATACATAGATAATGAGTTCAATAACAAAGATACTATGAGTCTGCAAGCAGAAGGAAAGAGGACCAAATGAATCATGCAGCTGGTTACCACGGAGCACAAAAGCAGGGCAGTACCTGATAATTCCAACTTCTAAATTGGAAATAGAGAACATCACACATGCTAAGGTAATAATTTAAGGAACACTGAAGGTCCAAATAGGGAGATAGAGTCCAGTCCTACTGGGCACTGACTTTGCATTTCAGAGACTATTCAAGCGACTCAGTGTTTGCTCAGGAGGACTTTGGGTTCCCATAGTGTAGGGTCTAGTCCAGCTTTTCAGATTCAGAAACCTGATTTGCTCTAAAGCAGAATTCTGGGCGTAGACTTACATCACCCAGTCACACAATAGACTGTGTATGAATCAGGTTGCTAGCTTTTCAAAATATGAAGTATCTTAACTATCAGGCAATCCAGGCTGTTTGTATCGCATGGTCCATTGTGGTCTGTCTTTTATAGGAATGTGTACTTGGGAAGTAAAGGAGGTCAGAAGAGGGGTGGTCAGTCAGTCAGGGAGGATTTTCATGCAAAGTAGAATGTCTGCTGTGCTTTAAGATGTGCAGAGTGGTGAGGAAGAGATTTTAGGTTGAGAGAGGAAATCTAGGGAATCAAGGGCAGTTGGCTGATGGGCCAGGGAATGGATTCCCAGTGATGAGACCATGGGGCAGAAGCACAGGCCTGGGAATGCTCCGCATGTTGGGAGCAGTGGAATGGGAAGTGGAAGGTGTTCTGGGTTGGGATTTTGTCTTTTTTAGTATGGTAACTTTTTTAACAGCGTGGTAAATCTAAGTTACACCATAAATTCACAGTTATTTTGTGACTTCCATGTGATACTATAATATACTCACTTTACTTTTACCAAGGCTAGTTTATTTTTATTTTTTAATATATTTTTTATTGATTTCAGAGAGGGACGGAGGGAGGGAGGGAGGGAGGGAGGGAGAGAGAGAGAGAGAGAGAGAGAGAGAGAAAGAGAGAGAGAGAGAGAAACATCAATTATTGATCTGCTGTCTCCTGCACGCCCCCTACTGGGGATTGAGCCCACAACCCAAGCATGTATGTGCCTTTGACCGGAATCAAACCCAGGACCCTCCAGTCCGCAGTCCAGTGCTCTAGCTACTGAGCCAAACCAGGTAGGGCGCCAAGGGTAAAGTTTAAAATAAATCCTAATATGACTTAGAAGAAACATATATGAATGGGGGGATGTTAACAAGAGTTAATAAGAGTAAACAGAATACCAGTGGGGAGGTGTTTGTGTATATCCAGTTATGGCTCGCTGTGCACGTATTTCTTTTTCTATATACAGGTATGACCCTGCTTTTAACACTGTTGCTATCATTCAGTGTAGTCGATGCATCTTGGAGGTTAACTAAAAACAACTTTAACAAAATAAAGCATTATGTCTGTATGAAGAAAGGTAGGAAAATTACAGTACTGATTTTATATGAATGTCTACTTTGTATATAGGTTAGTTTGACTGGACAGAACTTATTTGACTTATTACATCCAAAAGATGTTGCCAAAGTAAAGGAACAGCTGTCTTCTTCTGACATTTCACCAAGAGAGAAGTTAATAGATGCCAAAAGTAAGTGCTCATCTCAGCGTGCTTACCATTTCCTGTAAATATAATTGGTACTTAAAAGTACAGCTATACAGTGTTCTTGAAAAGTTAGAATTTTTGAAAGTATTATATAGAAATTTTCTGTATACATATAAAAATAAATATGTCCATATGAAGATGCTTTGAGGAAAATGTGATTGCTTCATAGTCACTATTTTTGTGTGCTAATAAAATCTTTCCAAGAAAGTATCTTTTGGGATAAAAAATTGCTGAAGTTTTCACTCTTCAACTATTGCTGAGAGAGAATTATTCTTTTATGTGGGTTAGGTCTATTCATTGTGAAGCACCATGTATAGTATTGTTTGGGAGTTGCAAGTATTCTTTATTTTCTCTGAAAATACTTACCTTCTCTGAAAATGCTTGGTGCCAAGTAATCTTTTATAATATAAAATAATGATGTTTTTTTGCCATTGATTACTGTTATAATTGAAGTTTTTTTTCTTTTTAATTTTCTTTCATTTCATTTAAAATAATCTTTATCCTCCACCTTTTGGGGATGATAAAAATAAGTTGAAAGTTTGTAAGTTATCAAAAATATGATTGCTTTGACAAGTACATTTTTTGGTATGTTTCACTTCCTGGCTTGCCATGATACTGTTTTAAATAACCATTTCTCTTTTTTGTATATAAAAAATGTATCAGATGGTCAGAAAAGTGTTAGGAGATAAATTTCAAAATTACTTAAAAATATTCTTTGGTACCTATTCTCTTGCCTCCTCCTCCTGTGCAAGCAGGTTTGCAAGTTCACAGGAATTTCCACAGCAGAAGGACTCACGTGTGCCCTGGCTCCAGACGGTCCTTCTTCTGTCGGATAAAGAATTGTAAAATCTCTGTCAAAGAAGAGCATGACTGCTCACCGGATGCCATGAAGAAAGGTATCATTGTGAAGTGTCGGGTGGTGTAAGACGTGGGTATGAAGTTAACGTCCTAATGATTTTACGAACAGGAAAAATAAGGTCTATGGCTTAGGCAAGTGACTTAGGCCCAAAGCACCTTAGGAAATATCTTTCACATTTATTAAGTAATTACATATTCTCTTTATGGTTGACATTACAGTTTGGGGGCTGTCAGATGGGAAGAGCTGGAAATAAAACTTTTGTTATGAAATGCTGTTACTACTTTTGCAATATAAAAGTTAGGTCTTTTAAAAAAAAATCCCCTGCAATATTACAAGAGCCTGATTTGATTAACTAAGATGTTCCAGGTATAGTTTTAATTTTTGTGACATATGGTTCTTTGGTTTTATATTTCTAGTTCTGTTTTCTTGTGATTTTTTTAAATAGACTTGTCTTGCAGATCTTTACATTTTGAATTGATTTAACACTCATATGTTTTACTTACTTGCTACATTTCAGGGACTACAAAGTGTCTCATGATGTTTTTGCCTAAGAACATATTAACCTATCAGATATAGAATTTCCTATGCAAATTTTAACGTGAAATTTGATTTGACATCTTTTAAACGGATATTTATCTAGAGTCGCAAGATTCAGTTTATTTACAAGTTTTGGTCTGAGTCGCTTTTGGCAACAGCCTAAGATGATAATCACTAATGCTCATTTATTAAGCCCTTACTGTGTGCCAGATACTGTGCTAAGTGTTTTAATCCCCGTGGAAACACTATTCTTAGCTCTGTTCTAGAATCAAGTGAAATAGGCAAATTCACACTCAAACCTAAACCCCTTGCTCTTGCGCTGTACTATAAAGAAATAGGAGCAGCATGAATCAGCAGTCCTAAGGGTGGGACTGTTTGTAAACCATCAGTTGTTTCCCTGCTGCCCTTGGCTCCGAGCTAGCTGTCTAAAGTCTCAGGGTTGAACGCACAGTGGACCTTGAAGAGGCTGTAAAATCTAGCTGACTGGGATCAAATGTTTGCTCTACCAGATGCTAGTTGTGTGACTATGAACAAGTTTCTTAACCCATCTGAGGCTCAGTTTCCTTATCTGTAAAACAAGGGTATTCACAGGGCTGTCTGGTTTTGCAGAGGAGCTACATTACATGCATGGATTCTGGAGCCAAGCTGTTCAGATTTGAACCCTGACCTGTGATTAACTATATGCGTTAAGATAAATGATTAAATCCTTCTGGGTCTCACTCTGCTCAACTGTAAAATGAGGAGAATGACAGAACCTCCCTCACAGGGTTGTTATCAGGAATAAACGGGTTAATACGTGTTAATGTACGCCATCATGAATACTGTTAGCAGTAATGCACCTAAACTTAGGACAGTGCAGAGCAGAGATGGTCAGTGCCATTATTGTCATCCTTTCAGGGTTCCTGCTCCATCTTCCTCAGATTAATCTTATATTGGGGCATGGCCATAAAATATGGAAATACTCTCCAAGGGCAAGAATATTTCTTCTGTGTGGGTGGTCCAAGGAGTCATACTCCATGTAGACCCTGGACTGTAGTACATTTCATCCTTAGGATTTAACTAGAGATGAACTAATGCCCTGTGGAATAAATACAACCACAACTGAATCACCTAATCCTCACAGCGATCTCTATGTGAGAGAAAGAAACCTGTCGGCCAATGCAGCTACCTTAATGTGATTGACATCTCTGTGGTGTTTGATGCAGGTCATAAATTGAATGGAGGCGAAAATGATCAAGTTTTTTAAGTGTTTTAAAGATCGCAGATTAATTTGTCTTTCCTTCTGGAAGAGAGGAGTTTCCACATGGACTTATTTAGTGCTAGTATTTAAGTCATTTGGGTGCACAGCTAGTGCTCAGTGTCACCATTTTCTGTAAAACCTGATTTCATCCTCCATCCGTGCCCTACATCTTACTTTTTGCTTCCTAAACCTCACAACCTCACAGGTTTCATCTCAACCTCTCTCCTCATTTTGAGAACCATTGCTTTACACGTGTCTGTCCAGTATGAGGCTCTGGGAGCACAGGAGAAGGAAAGGGCAAGAAAGAGGAAGAAGGGATGCTCTGGACAGCAGTGCCCAAGACTGAGATGGAGATTTCTCCCCCACTTGCATTTTCTCACAGCTTCTATAGCAATCTCGTTTCTATAAAGTTCCCTATCTATTGGCTATCCTTAAGGAAAAGTGGTAGTGATGGGCCCAAGATTGTTACCTGACAGTAGTCTCTATTGGTCAGCCAGTAATTATTTAGTTCCTATTTAGGCACCATACCAAGTGCAAAGGCTACACTGGAAACCGATAGACAAAGGCATTGCTCTAGCAAACCTCAGAGGGACAGGAGGCAGCCATTTCACAAGTCAGTTAATATTTCATGTAGCATAAGGTAAGTGACTTCAATAAAATAGGATAATGAGGACAGGGACTAGGAAGAAAGAAGCAGTACCTTAGAGTACTCGGAGAATCTCTCTCATGTGACATTTGATCTGAGACCTGGATGATCATGAGGAGTCAGCTATGCACAAATCTATGGGAAGAAATTCCTGACTAAAGGATAAGGGTAAAGACCTTGAGGTAGGAAAACTTCAGGTTTTGAGGGTCTCAACAAGATCATTGTGACTAGACCTTAGATACCAAAGAGAGTGTTCGGAAGGGAGCCAGCCAGGACCAGATCTGAAGGCTCACATGGGCTAAGGGCAGTGTTGTACAGGTTACTGATGAACAACCAGCTTTCTGAGTATAGTTCTTATAAGAATGTTGGTTGATATTTTCCTATGCAGTAATAAGTAAGATGAAAGTGAAATCATGAAGACATGGTGTTGGAATTTCACTTATTTTTCAATGATATGTGACTCGGCTGAAAATGAATAGGTTTTTAAATACTGGGATATTACTTATTCAGTATTTTTTGTACTATCCAACACATACTTTTAGGTTTAATCCATTGTTAACATTTTATCACTTGTATAGGTTTAGACAATAAGGAAAAAAACAAACAACAATCAAGTCCTGATTTATAGCTTTGCCAATTTCTATGGTGTAAATAGTCACATGTTGGCTAATTTCAGGCCACTTATATGAGGTCATTGAACATAGGGTAGAGAAGGAATGATATCATGTTCAAAAAGAATTACTGTAATTTTTAAAAATTGTATTTATTAAGAACATGCTATGGCCCAAACACTATTCTATATGCTGAGGCCAGAGCAGTGAATAAAACAAAATCCTTGCTGATGGTGGTAAGTACTATGAAAAAAAAAAGAAACAGAATAAGAAGTAAAGTTAGAATCATACCTTCAAATCACACGGTTTTAAAAAATAATAAAGCATACCATCAACAAAATGAAGACAACCTGAATGGGAGACAACTGATGGGAAAAGATATGTGCAAGTGATACATAGCTGATAAGAACTTTGTATACAAGGAACTCATGTAAGTCAATAGCCAAAAAACAAAAAACAAACAAACAAAGAATCAATTAAACAATGGGTAGAGAACCTAAACATTTCTCCAAAGAGGACTTACAGATGTCCACTAGACTTATGAAAAGATGCTCATAATCACAGTCATCAGGGAAATGCATTTCAAAACCACAATGAGATATCATCTGACACCTATAATAACTATGCTATATAATAAAAGCCTAGGTGGCATCATGCCCTTGTGCCAACAGCCGCCACAAGATGGCCAGCAGAGGAGGGCTGTTGGGAGCAATCAGGCTGGCAGGGGAGCAGTTAGGTGTCAATCAGGCTGGCAGGGGAGCGGTTAGGTGTCAATCAGGCTAACAGGGGAGTGGTTAGGGGGTGATCAGGCTGGCAGGCAGAAGCAATTAGGGACAATCAGGCAGGCAGGCAGGTAGACAGACAGATGAGCAGTTAGGAGCCAGCAGTCCTGGATTGTGAGACAGTCAAACATCTCCTGAGGGGTCCAAGATTGGAGAGGGTGCAGGCAGGACTGAGGGACGCCCCCCCCTCCATGCACGAATTTTGTGCACTGGGCCTCTAGTCATCAATAAATCAACAAATGTGTGTTGGTGAGGATGTGGAGAAAAGAGAACCCTCCTGAACTGTTGTAAATTGATGCAGCCAGTATGAAAAACAATATAGAGATTCCCCAGAAACTTTAAAATAGAACTGCCATATGATTCAGCATTTCTACTTCTGGGTATTTATCCAGAGAAAACAAAAACACTAATCAAAGAGATATATGCAGCTCTGTTTTCAATAGCCAAGGTATGGAAGCAACATAGTTTTTATCCCAAGAAGTTTTTAGCAAATGCTATGGACTGAATTGTGTCCTCTAAAATTTATTTGTTGAACCTCTCACCCCTCAATGTGATGGTATTTGGAGATGGGATCTTTGAGAGATAATTAGATTTAGGTGAAGTCATGAGAGTGGGGCCCTCATGATGTGATTAGTGCCCTTATAAGAAGGGACACCGAGAGTTTAGAGTCTGTGAGCACAAAGCTAGATGGTAGCTATCTATGAATCCCCACCAGAACTCAGCTATGCTCCATCCTGATGTCAGAATTCCTGCCTCTACAATTGTGAGGAAGTAAGTATCTGTTGGTTAAGCCACCCAGTCTGTGATCGTTTGCCATGGGAGCTGAAGCTAAGACAGCAAACAACTTGGACCATTTTCTGTATAATAACTCCCACAAGGAAAACTGAAAAGGCTCTGTTGTGTGAGCCAAAGGAATCTGAGGCTTATGGGAAATAAATGTGTTTATTCAATGGTCACTTTACAGTTTGGCTTGAAATATGGAACTGTAAGTCACATATTGGTGGTAGGATTCTACCTTGTCTCGCTCTTTCTTCTTTGTGTCACCTTAGATTTTTTCATTTCTTTTTTGTGTGAAATTCTAGGACAGCATATAACTGAATATATACAACTTGGTGGATTTTTCTTAGCTATGGGAGCCCAACTCAGTTGCTGATGATAATCTTGGAAGTATAAAACTTTCCATATGTGGTCTTTTAACCCTTTGCGAAGATACAAAAAGGAAAGTGACACATCCTTTAGACAACTGTGTGGTTCTGTCATAGTATTTTGAAGCAGTCTTGTAAATATTGAATCTTAAGCAAAAACACATGTGTACAGTCATAGGTTAAAAAAAAATCTAAACATCATTCTTGAAGAATGTAATCAAACTTTGGTTCTTCCATGTGGTTACTAAAAGGATTTTTTAAAAATTTATTAGAAGTTTGAGATTTATAGGAGAGGTAGGGAAAAATTCTTTCCTTTGAAATAAATATTGATAATCTTACTGGAAAAGCTACAGGTATTTTAAGAATATTTGGCAAATGATCAATAAAAGCTGATTAATAGTTGAATTCTGGGATGAGCTGAAGGAACTGACATATCTTTAAGTCCCTCTAATGTTTCAGGTTCTCATCTCAGCTCTGCCTCACATCAGCCATGCTGGTGGCCGGGTTTTAGGATGGAGTGGAAAGGGACTGGGCTCTGAATTTATTAAGGTTTTAATGTCGGATCTGCTGCTTGTGCCACCTTAGGCAGGCTCCTCTCAATCTGTGGAGAAGGGGGTGATGAACTGCACCGTTTCCCCATAGCTCCCATGTTGAAGTGGAAGCCTTAGCTCCCAATGTGAG
Source organism: Murina feae (assembly GCA_004026665.1). Taxonomy (NCBI): domain Eukaryota; kingdom Metazoa; phylum Chordata; class Mammalia; order Chiroptera; family Vespertilionidae; genus Murina; species Murina feae. Next base: position 10,921 of record PVJC01046600.1, read on the forward strand.
GGCCTTTAAAGAAGTAATGAAGTGTAAGTGAGGTCATGAGAGTGTGGCCCTAATCCGGTAGGACCGGTGTTTCACAAGAAGAGGGAGAGACACCTGGAAGGCACACGCACAGAGAGGAGGCCACGCGAGGACACAATGAGAAGTCTCCTGTCTGCAAGTGAAGCAGAGGCCCCAGGAGAAAGCAAACGGCCAGCCCCTTGATCCTGAACTTCTAGCCACCAGAACTGTGAGAAAAGTAAATGTCTGTCGGTTAAGTCACCCAGTCTGCGGTATTTTGTTACGGCAGTCCTCGCAGACTGATAAGGTAGGTATGCTATAGCTCATGGGAGCAGGGTTAGGACTGCATGTGACTAAGTGCAGTGCTCGGCTCCTGTAAGCACGCAGTAAATGAAAGCTATGGTTTGTGACTCAGAGAAAAAAGAAGGAAAATAAAAGAGCAAGAAGAAAACTAGTAATTATTTAAAATCTATATGCCAAGCATTTTGCTTAAGTACCTAATTTAATCTGCATAACAGTACTGTGCAAACCACACCCATTTTGCAGATGAGGAAACGGAAGCCCTAAAAGGTTATGCCATTTGTCTAAAGTCATAGAGAAGGTGGCAGAGTCAAAACTAGCATCAACATCTGTATGCTTTCATTCTGCCACGCCACCTATGAGAAGAGCTGCCTAGATACCAAAGAAAGAGAACCACCCTCAGCGATTTCTGCAGTGGAGACACATCTAGGGGTTGGCTTCCCTTGTAGGAATGCGCTTCTGCCCACACACGGAGATTCAGTCCCACATCCAGCTGGGTCACACAGATGCCTGCACTGGGAGTCACATAGCTTCTCAAAGAAGAACTTTTTAATCTGCTGAAGCACTTGAACCAAATATTCACTTCACACTCCAACGCTGTGGGCCAAAGGCATGAGGCCAGTCTGGCCTAAGGAATGGTAAGGGCATGTGTTAACAATCAGCAAGGCCCTTCCTTGCAGTGCCTGGTGTTTTGAGAACTGCCTTCAGACATGTAGACACACGCCTGGACCAGGATGAGGTTAACTGCACAGTGGAACCTGGTATGCCACATAGATGACTTCCCACACATGTGATCATTTTGGATTGTGCTTAACCAAGGAGAATATCAAGTGAAATAAACATTTTGCATATGGTCACTACTAAACATTCTTTCCAGTAATGATTAGCCAATGTCTTTGATTATTTTAAGATCACTCCCTACTAATGATGAGTTAATAAATGTATTTTTCTTCCCTTTTACCATGACATGTTACATTAACTTTTTTTTGGTTATTTTTAAGACTATTTTTTAAAAATATGTTTTTGGGGTTTTTTTAGAGAGAGAGGAAGGGAGAAAGATAAAGAGATAGAAACATCAATTGGCTGCCTTCTGCACACCCCCTTTGAGCCCAACCCTGGCATGTGCCCTGACCAGGAATTGAATTAGCAACCTCTTGGTTCATTGGATGATGCTCAACCACTGAACCACACCAGCCAGGATAAGACTATTTTTTAGAGCAGTTTTAGGTTTGCAACAAAATTGAGAGAGGTAGAGAGATTTCCCATATATTCTTGGCCCCCACACATGCATAGCTTCCTCCATTATCAACAACTTCCACCAGAATGGTATATATTTTTTTTTCACTAAGGATGAAACCCACATTGACACATCATAATCACCCCAAGTCCATAATTTACCTTAGAGTTCATTCTTGCTGTTGTACATTTTGTGGGTTTAGGCAAATATATAATGACATATCTCTATCATTATAATGTCATACAAAGTATCTTCATAAAAATTCTCTGTGCTCTGCCTATTCATCTCTAACCACCACCACCCCTGGCAAACACTAATTTTTTTTAAATTTATCTTTATTGTTCAGATTATTACAGTTGTTCCTCTTTTTTTACCCCATAGCTCCCCTCCTCCCATTTCCCACCCCACCCTCTGTCCCCACCCCCCTGCTGTCCTCATCCATAGGTGTACAATCATTGTCCATTCTCTTCCCGCACCCCCAACACCCTTTACCCCCGAAAATTGTCAGTCCATTCCCTTTCTATGCCTCTGATTCTATTCTATTCACCAGTTTTTTCTGTTCATCAGATTTTTTATTCACTTGATTTTTAGGTTCACCTGTTGATAGATATGTATTTGTTGTTCATAATTTTTATCTTTACTTTTTCTTCATCCTCTTCTCAAAGGATACCTTTCAGCATCTAAACTAATAAAAGCGAAATATTAAAATTAACCGTTTCTCCGAGACAGGGTAAGCCACGCCCACCAGCCAATCAGAGCGGCTGTATGCAAATTAGCCCAGCCAACATGGCGGCCGC
>PVJC01046601.1:0-13289 GCA_004026665.1 Murina feae
CTTTTATTATAGAAGGTATTTACCTGATCCATAGAAATTAATACTCCCATTAGTTCTTTCTTAAGTATGATGCCATCTTGGACCTGCCTTTCTTTAGTTTACTCTTCTAAAAATAATATTTCCTGTGAACTAAATGTAATTAATATAATTTTAAGTTAAACATCATAATTCATTTCTCCAGAGGAAAAATTTACATTTTTACTTGTTACATTTCAATGTATACTTTAAATGTATACTTATTAATTATACATTTATTGATACTTCAATGTATATTTATTCATTGCCTAATCTGTGAGAATACCTTAATAATTCCAATAGTATTTTATAATAACTCCAAGTATAATTTATGGATATTTTATTTTATTTTTATTAGGAGCCTTGGGCAGCCTCTAAGAGGGCACCCAATGACACCTAACTTTTGGTGTTTGTGTCCTTCTGTCACTTCCTCACAAACTGTATTAGGGCTTGTCTGTATAAAACTAGAATATGGCAGAAATATGGCATCCTATCTAATAAAAGAGCAACATGCAAATTAACCATCATTCCACAACAAAGATGGCAGCGCCTATAGCGCTGGGGCAGGACACTGGCAGCGTCACCCTGACAACATGAGCCCAGCAGACATTACCTCAGCAACCCATGAGCAGATTGCACTGCCCTGGAGCAGGCAAGCACCATCAGCGGGCAGCCCGCAGCAGGGCCTGATCTCCTTCTAAGGCTGCGGCTAGGAAAAGCATATTGTGGTGCACATCTTGGTCCTTTTGAAAGGCATCAAGCACCAACAGGCTGTGAATTGGTGATAGTCCCAAATAGGGTACCCATGGCCAATCAGAAACAGCATTTGACATTGTCCTGCACTAGAGATTGGGAGTCATAGCAGATCCATCTAATACATAGACACAAACACAAATAGGCAGCCTAAATGAGGAGATAAAAAGATAGCCCCCCCCCTTGCCCTGACTGGTTTGGCTCAGTGGATAGAGCATCAGCTTGCAGACTGAAGGGTCTTGGGTTTGATTCTGGTCAAGGGCATGTGCCTTGGTTGTGGGCACATCCCCAGTGGGAGGTATGCAGGAGGTAGCTGATCAATGTTTGTAGCTCTCTGTCCCTCTCCCTTCCTCTCTGTGAAAAAATCAATAATATATATATAATAAAAGAGCAATATATATATATATATATATATATATATATATATATATATATATTTCTTAAAAAGGCAACCCTCAAATGAACAAAAAGAGAATTCTCCAGAAGAAAAGATAAATGAAATGGAGATAAAAAATTTATCAGATATAGACTTCAGAATAATGATGGTAAAGATGCTCAACAGCATGAGAAATAATATAGTAACTGTGAAAAAAGAAGTCAGAAAAAAAGAATGACATAACACTAATAACGAACACATCAGAAGGAATACACAGCAGATTAGGGGAAACTGAGGATCAGATCAGTGAATTATAAGACAGGGTAGAAAAAAATCACTCAATCTGGGAACCAAAAAGAAGAAACAATTAAAGAACATGAGGACAGCTTAGGGGAGTTGTGGAACAAAATAAAACATAACAATATTCACATAATTGGAGTGCCAGAAGTAGAAGAGAGCAAGTAAGGTATAGAGAAGAAAGTATTTGAAGAAGAAGGTATTTGAAGAAATAATGGCAGAAATTTTCTCTAACCTGGTGAAAGAAAAAGTCACAAAAATTCAGGAGGCACAGAAAGTCCAAAGCAGAAGAACCCAAACAGGCCCATGCACAGACACATCACAATTAAAATGCCAAAAATTAAAGACAAAGAGAGAATCTTAAAGGCAGCAAGAGAAAAGAAATTTTTACCTACAAAAGAGTTGATTTCTCATACAAAACTCTAAAGGCCAGAAGGGAATGGCATGAAGTACTCAAGGTAAAGAAAAGCAGGACTCTGAAATCAAGAAATTATAAACTATTTAGCCATGCAACTTAAAGAATAACAAGAGAAGCCCAGAGTAAGTAGAAGGAAGAAAATAATAAAGCGTAGATCAGAAATAAATGCCATAGTATCTAAGAAAACAATATAAAAGATCAATGAAACCAAGAGCTGAATCATTGAAAAGTTAAACAAGTTACCAGATTCATCAAGAAACAAAGAGAAAGGACCCAAACAAATAAAATTGAAAAAAAAATGTGGAGAAATAACAACTGACACAACAGAAATACAAAGGATCATAAAAAATAAAATAGTGTGAATAACTATATGCCAACAAGCTGGACAACTTGGATGAAATGGACAAATTCCTAGAAAAATACATCTCCCAAAACTGAATCAGGAAGAAACAGAAAATCCAAATAGGCAAATAACAACTGATGCAATTGAAGCAAAAACAAAACAAAACAAACAAACAAAAAAAGTCCCAGCAAACAAAAACCTGGTCTAGAGGGCTTCATAAGGGAGTTGTACCAAACATTCAAAGAAAAACTAACATCTGTACTCCACAAACTATTCTAAAGCTCTTTATATGTGGCCAGCATTGTAAGTCTAAAAAGCAGATAAAGACACTACAAAGAAAGAGAATTATAGGCCAATATCCCTGATGAACATAAATGCCAAAATCATCAACAAAATATTAGCAAATCAGATCCAGCAAGATATTAAAAAGATCATACACTATAACCAAGTAGGAATGATTCCAGGGATCAAGTCTGTTATAATATTCACAAACCAATAAATGTGATACATCACATAAATTGAAGCACAAAAATCACAGGATCAGAGCAACTGATGCAGAAAAACATTTGACAAAATACAACACCCATTTTTGATAAAAACTTTCAGCAAAGTTGGAATAGAGGAATCATATCTCAGCATAATAAAGACCATATATGACAAACCTACAGTGAACATCATACTCAATGGGCAAAAACTAAAATCATATTCCATAAGAGCAGAAACAAAACAGAGATGTGTGCTTTCACCACTCTTATTCAACATAGTACTGGAAGTACTAGTCACAGCATTCAGACAAGAAGAAGAAATAAAAAGCATCTAAATTGGAACAGAAGAAGTAAAACTCTCATTATTCACAGATGGCATGATAATGTACATAGAAAAACCTTAAAAACTCCACCAAAACCCCACTAGATTTAATAAATTAATGGCAATGTACCAGGATACAAAATCAACACCCAGAAATCCCTGCATTTTTATACTCTAACTAGAGGTCTGGTGCATGAAATTCACATATGGGAGTGGGGGGTGTACCTCAGCCTGCCTGTACCCTCTCCTATCTGGGACCACTTTAGGGATCAGGTCTAAACTGGCAGTCAGACATCCCTCTCACAATCCAGGACTTCTGGCTCCCAACCACTTGCCTGCATGCCTGCCTAATTGCATTAAGACTCAGAGATAGTAGTGTAATAGACAATAATACTAGATTCAATGGATGATCACTGGCTCCACAACTGCCTCTCCAATCCCAGCTCCACCCCTGCCCCACTACAGTCACTGGCCAAGGCTACAGGCATGGGCAGAGGACCCCCAGGCTTCTGCGATCGCCAGCTCTGCCCTTGCCACACTACAGCCTCTGGGAAAGGCTACAGGCCTGGGCAGAGCATCCCCAGGCCCCTGAATTTCTGGCTCTGCCAGTGCCAAGACCCTTCTGGTCACCGGCTCTGCCCCTGCCCAGACCCTGAGATTGCCAGATCCACCCCTGCTCCATTGAAGCCTCTGACCAAGGCTATAGGCCTGGGCAGGAGACCCCCAAGTCCTTGCCATTGCTGGCTCCACCCTTGAGCTTCTGGCCAAGGCTACAGGCCTGGGCAGGGAATCCCCAGATCCCTGAGGTCTCTGGCCTTGCCCCTGCCCATCTTATTCCTGGGTAGGGCACCCTCATATCCTTCCAATCACTGGCTCTGCCCCTGGCCCCTCCGATCACCAGCTCCGCCCTTGCCAATGCCTGAGTCCTCTTGCGAAGGCCTCTGGCCTGAGCAGGGAAGCCCCAGAGGCCTTTGATCGCCTGTTCTGCCCCTCAGGCCCCCCGCCTCCCCCGCCACCGGCCTGGCTAAAAAGCCTGACCACTTCAGTGGCGGGGCTGAGCTAAACTGGGCACCGACATGTTTTGGCTATGGGCGCCGCCATCTTGTACCATGGGGGTGGCCATTTTTGTGATGGAGTGATGCCTAATTTGCATATTACTCTTTTATTAGATCCGATATCTAATAAAAGAGTTATACGCAAATTGATCCTCACTCTGTTACACCTAAGCCACGCCCACCAGCCAAGCCATGCCTCCCAACCAACCAGAGCGGCTGTATGCAAATTAGCCCAGCCAAGATGGAGGCCGGCAGCCATGGAGCTAGAGCAAACCAGAGGCTTCTGTTGCAACTGCCTGCCTAGGCTGGCTGAGCCTCTGCTCACGGCAACGCCCACCAGCCAATCAGAGTGGCTGTATGCAAATTAACCCAGCCAAGATGGAGGCTGGCAGGGTGGCTCTGCACTGGGAGCCTCCGAGGCTGGTATAGCTGTGCCACGTATGTCAGCTCAGTGGGGGGGGGGGTCCAGCCTGAGGCCTCCTCAGGCATCCAGGAGTGCCCGTCCTGGGTCCACTCCCTGGCTCTGCCCCCCAGGGGCCTCCACCAGGCATGCAGGAGAGCAGGTCCTCCATGGGGCTTGCAGGAGCAGCCATCCTGGGTCCGCTGCCTGGTTCTGCCCCCCAGGAGCCTCCGCGGGGAGTTCAGGAGCGCCTGTCCCAGGTCCACTGCCTGGCTCTGTCCCCTGGGGGCCTCCCTGGGGCATGCGGGAGCGCGGGGGCCTCTGTGGGGCATCCAGGAGTGCCCGTCCTGGGTCTACTGCTTGGCTCTGCCCCAGGGGCCTCTGCGGGGTGTCTAGGAATGCCTGTCCTGGGTCTGCTACCTGGTTCTGCCCCTGGGGCCTCCTCGGGGGCGTGCGGGAGCACCCGTCCAGGGTCCGCTACCTTCATCCGCCCCCCAGGGGCCTCCACAGGGTGTGTGGGAGCGTCTGCTGCACAGTGTGGAGAATCTGAACCCAGTTCGCTGCCCTGCTCTACCCCGGGTGTGTTCACTCAGCAGCAGGGCCCCACTGAGGTATCCTGCACCAGCATCCGCCCCTGGCTCACCACCCAGCTCTGCGCCAGGTGTGTCCCCTCAGTGGTGGGGGCCCCCAGGTGTGTGTGATCGTGGGCCCTCCGGTGGGAAATGTCCAGGCCTGCACTCACCAGTCCTCCCACCCCCCAGTGCACGAACACTGAAGGGGCTGTGGGCAGCCTGAAAATGGCCCTCAGCCCCTCACCCAGGCTGGCCAGGCATGCCAGCAGGTGGACATCTCCCCCAAGGTGTCCCAGACTGCAAGAGGGCACAGGCTGGGCTGAGGGACCCCCACCCCTCGAGTGCACAAATTTTTGTGCACCAGGCCCCTACTATATAATAAAATAATAATATGCTTCACTCCACTACATCCCAAGCCACACTCACCAGCGAATCAGAGTGACTATATGTAAATTAACACAATCTATATGGTGGCCAGCAGCCATGGAGCTAGAGCAAACAGGAGGTTTGGTTGCCCCGGCAATGTACGAAGCTAAGCTTCACACCTGCCTTACCTGGTTGTGGCTCTGCTCAAGGAAACAAAGTTTCAATTATCCTATCTAATAAAAGAGTAATATGCAAATTAGGCATCATTCCATCACAAAGATGGCCGCCCCCATAGCCACAAGATGGTGGCACCCATAGCCACCTCCTATCTAATAAAAGATTAATATGCAAATTAGGCATCACTCCATCACAAAGATGACCACCCCCATAGCCATAAGATAGCGATGCACAGTCCAGCTCAGCCCCGCCACTGAAGTGGTCAGGTCTGTTAGCCAAGCAGGTAGTGGGGGAGATGGGGGCTTGAGGGGTAAAATAGGCGGTCAGAGGGGGCTGGGGGTCCCCTGCCCAGACCAAAGGCCTTTGCCAGAGGCCTCAGGCATTGGCAAGGGTGAAGCCAGTGAGCGGAGATGTCTGGGCATGGGAGGAGCCGGCAATGACAGAGTCTGGGGGTCCTGTGCCCAGGCCTATAGCCTTGGCCACAGGCTGCAGTGGGGCAGGGATGGAGCTGGCAATGGCAGGGGCCTGGGGGTCTCCTGCCCAGGCCTATAGCCTTGGCCAGAGGCTATAGTGGGGCACGGTCAGAGCTGGTGATTACAGGGGCCTGGGGGTCTCCTGCCCAGGCCTGTACCCTTGGCCAGCAGCTGTAGTGGGGCAGGGGTGGAGCTGGTGATCTCAGGGGACTGGGGGTCTCCTGTCCAGAGGCTCCCAGTGGGGCAAGGGCAGAGCCAGCGATGGCAGGGGGCAGGATCAGAGCCGGTGATGACAGAGGCCTGGGCTCTGTGAAGCCAGTGATTAGGGGGGCCTGGGGGTCTTCTGCCAAGGCCTGCAGCCTCAGGAAGAGACTCCAGGCCTGGGCAGGAGCAGAGTCAGTGATCATAGGGATCTGGGGGTCCCCTGCCCAGGCCTGCATCCTCAGCCAGAGATTACAGGCCTGGATAGGGATGGAGCTGGAATTGGAAGGGCAGGGGTAAAACCAGTGATTGGAGAGAACTACAGAGAAAACACATTTTCTTACCACTCATTGGCTAAGCTCCCTGTATGCCACTGGTAATATTCTTAGTAACTTGGATAATAAGAATCCCTAAAGGCGATCTAGGGTTTTTCTACCACACTCCTGGAGAAAAAAAATGAAATTCCACTACTGGAGGGCTAAGAACTGTCATATCTTGCCCTAGCCGGTTTGGCTCAGTGCATAATGCCTCAACATACTGACTGCACGGTCTGGGTTCACTTCTGACAAAGGGCAGGTACCTAGGTTGCAGGCTACTCCCTGGCCGGGGCCCAGGTCAGGGCATATACAAGAGGCAACCAATCAAAGTGTTCCTCTCACTTTGATGTTTCTCTCTGTTTTTCCTTCGCTTCCACATTCTCTAAAAATCAATGGAAACATATCCTCAGGTGAGGATAAAAAAGAAAGAAAGATGGAAATGTCATATCCTATGAAAGATACATCTTGAAAATGCCTAAAGAAAGTTGTGTTTTCATGGTGTAGGGACTGGAGTCTGTGTTGATGGAAACCTTGATGGCTGTGGTAACTGGCAGTGACTGCAGCAGCGGGGTGATGGGGCTAGTGGCTTTCCCTGATTAGCCTTGCCCCTCCCACAAAGGGAAGCCAGACTGCAGCTTAGGCCCACTCCCCAAGGGGAGCATGGGGTAGGTCTAAGCCATCCGTAGGACATCCCCTGAGGGCTCCCAGTATGTGAGAGGGGGAAGGCTAGGCTGAGGACTCCCCCCAAACCGCCACAGTGCATAAATTTCATGCACCGGGCCCCTAGTAGTAGATAAATAAATCCCAGATACCTGCTTCCAGGTAGCCTTGCTGGGAGCTTTGGTCTCTGGAGGCCATGGCCACATGCAAACAGCCATCAGCCCCTCACCCAGACTAGCCAGGCACCCCAGCAGGACACCCCACCCTGAAGGTGCTGTGGTCAGCCGGAAGACAACCATCAGCCCCTCACACAGGATGGCCACACCCTCATGGGGTGAGGGTTCCCACTGGGGGGCTTGGCCAGCTTACAAACAGCCATCAGCCACTCACTGAGGCTGGCCAGGCACCCCAGCAGGAACCCCCTCCCTGAAGGAGTTGTGGCCAGCCTGAATATGGCCTTCAGCCCCTCAACCAGGCTGGCCAGGCACCCCAGCAGGGACCCCATGCTGATCCAGGATACCCTTCCAAGCTAACCAGCCAGCCCCCACCCATGCACCAGGCCTTCATCCTTTATAATAAAAGGGTAAAATTGACCACAGCAGAACGTCTGGGAATGACTGGTCACTATGACAGACACTGACCACCAGGAGGCAGATGCTCAATGCAGGATCTGCACCTAGTGGTCAGTGCACACCCACAAGGGAGTTCTGCTAAGCCACAAGCCAGGCTGAAGGCTGCTAGCACAGTGGTGGTGATGGGAGACTCTCCTGCCTCCTCAGCAGCACTAAGGATGTCCGACTGAAGCTTATGCCTGTTCCCCGCTGACAAGTGGGCATCCCCCAAGGACGCCCAGGCTGCCTGAGGGATGTTTGACTGCCAGTTTAGGCCCGATCCTCCAGGGAGTGGGCCTAAGCCAGCAGGTGGACATCCTCTGAGGGTTCCCAGACTGCGATAGCACACAGGCCAGACTGAGGGACCCCATAAGTACACAAATTTTTGTGCACCAGGCTTCTGATAGATAGATAGATAGATAGATAGATAGATAGATAGATAGATAGGGAGAGAGAGAGAGAGAGAAGGAGGGCCAGTGCACGAAATTTGTGCACAGGGAGTGGGTAGTGTCCTTCAGCCCTCCCTGCCCCTTCTTTCACTTCAGGAGCCCTCAGGGGATGTCCTACTGACAGCTTAGGCCTGCTCTCCACGGGTCAGTAGGCCTCTCTCTGCAGAAGGCAACCTGGTTGATCAGGGCAAGGCTCCACCCCCTTCACCCAGCTGCTGTTGGCTGTTGCCAAGGTGCCACTATTGGCTGTTGCCAAGGTGCTTTAATCAACACAGACTCTAGTCCCTTCACCATAAAAAAATTGCAACTTTCTTTAGGTATTTTCAAGATATCTCTTTCATACAATATGACATTTCTTTCTTTCTTGTTTTTATCCTCACCTGAGAATATTTTTCCATTGATTTTTACAGAGCATGAAAGAGAGAGGGAAAGACAGAGAGAAACGTCAATGTGAGAGGGACACTGTGATTGGCTGCCTTCTGCATGAGCACTGACCTGGGCCCTGGCAAGAGAAGAGCCTGCAACCTAGGTACATGATCTTGATCAGAATGAAACTCAGTTCCTGCGGTTGGCAGGCCAAGGATCTATCCACTGAGCCAAACTGGCTAGGGCAGGATATGACATTTCTTAGCCCCTCCAGCAGTGGACCATTTTTTCTTCTCCAGGAGTGAGGTGGAAAAACCCTAGATCGCCTTTAAGGATTCTTATTACCCAAGTTACCAATAACACTATAATCACTGTACAGGGAGCTTAGCCAATGAGCAGTCAAAAAAGGTGTTTCCTTTGCAGCTCACACCCAGAGGTAGAACTACTGACGAGAGCCTGGCCTTGGCCATGAGTGGGCCTATCTCCCTCTTCCTCTCTCTCTCCCTGTCCCTTTTGCTCTCCCTCTCCCTCCAATCCACTCTCTCTAAAAAACAATGAAAAAATGTCATCTGGTGAGTATTAACACTTTGTAATCGGGCATTTTCCCACCAAATCGCGTTATAATGAGGGGCTTTTTTGACATTTTCTCACCAAAATTAGACTTTCTGTAAAATATTCATATCTTTCTATCTATCTGATATTTTTCTATGAAACTTTCAGTGTTTTAGTTTAAAAAGAGGTCTCTATTTACTTTGTAAAATATGTGTTATTGTATTTTTTATGTACACAAAATTACTACATTCTAGGTAAACATAAAAAAACACTCTTTCACAATCAAAATAATTTTATTTATACAAAGTTACAATATTTTTTGAAATTTTCAACAGATCTTATAAAAAAACTATAACCTAATAGTGCTTCACTGTGTGGTAGCGTTCGAAACACTTTCCTTTGTGCGGGGTACATTACAAAACTTGCACATGTACCGCGTTTCACTGTGTAGTTTATGAGTGGCACACACACGACAATGACGTAAAACATTTTTATTTTTCTGGTTCCAACTAGAGGTTCCAATGTATGTTTCTCCATGTCCATTGATAGTCTACCTGGTGGATCCGATTTTACTTGTTTCCCACAAAAAAATGTGTTAAAAAACAAAACAAAACACAGAATAACAGGTTGTCCACTTGGAGTTGTTGAAGATGTAGGCCTGAAAGAGAGAATTCTTGGTTCTATGAAGATCCCTAGATCAATTTTATTAACAACATTTGTAAAATCAACCTAAACCATACCAATGATTCAAGTGTGTGCTTTTCTGTGTTCCAGGGAAGAATCAAATGATCTATTTGTTTAATTGTGTCAAAACAAAATTTTTCACGTGTTAAAAACATAATTCTTATTCAAATACATAATAGCAGATGCAAAATAGTAGAAGTGATTTGATGGGTTAATTTGTATACTCACTCCTGATTGGTTGGTGGGCATTGTGAAATGATGGTCAATTTGTATCTTTCTTTTTTATTAGTGTGTGTATATATATCCTATATAATAAAAGGGCAATATGCAAATTTACCCTAACAGTAGAACAACTGGGAATGACTGGTCACTATGACACACACTAACTACCAGGGGGCAGATGCTCAATGCAGGAGCTGCCCCCTGCTGGTCAGTGCACTCCCACAGAGGAAGCTCTGCTCAGCTGCAAGCCAAGCTGATGGCTGCCAGTACAGCGGTGGTGGTGGGAGCCTCTCCGGCCTCCTCAGCAGCCCTAAGGATGTCTGATTGCAGCTTAGGCCTACTCCCCGCTGGCAAGTGGACATTCCCCGAGGGCTCCCTGACTGCTAGAAGGATGTCTGACTGCCAGCTTAGGCCTGATCCCCTGGAGAGCGGGCCTAAGCCAGCAGGTGGACATCCCCCGAGGGGTGTCAGAGGGCACAGGTCAGGCTGAGAGAACCTCCCGAGTGCACAAATTTTTCTGCACCAGGCCTCTAGTGTGTATATATATATATATACATTATATATATATATATATATATATATATATATATATATATATACACATACATACATACAACTGGGACTACATCAATCTAAAAAGCTTCTGCAAAGCAAAAGAAATCATCTACAAAATGAATAAAGAAACCATTCTATGGTAGAACATATTTTTCAATGATACATCTGATAAAGGGTTAATCTCCAAAATATATAAAGAACTTATACAGCTCAACACCAGGAAGACAAATAATTCAATTAAAAAATGGGGAAAGGAGCCGAATGGGCACTTCTCCAAAGAAGACACATAGATTGCCAATGGATAGCTAATCTAATAAAAGAGTAATATGCAAATTGACCCTCACTCCATTACACCCACAAACCACGCCCATGAGCCACACCCACAAACAAATCAGGAGCAAATATGCAAATTAACTCAACTAAGATGGTGGTGGCCACAGAGCTGGAGTTGCCCTAGGCAATGGAGGAAGCCAGGGCCCCGGGCCCTGAGCTCTACTCAAGGATATAAAGTTTCCATTATAGAATATAAACAAACCCCAGATACCTGCCAGGCTGGGACCTTGGATTGCCAGGCTTCAAGGGGGGTGGGGGAACCAAGGCAACAAAGTTTCAATTATAGAAGTTAAATAAATCCCAGATACCTGCTTCCAGCCAGGCAGCTCAGTAGGGACCCAAACACTGAAGGGGCTGTGGGCAGCCTGAAACAACCCTCTACCCCTCACCCAGGCTGGCCAGGCACTTCAGTAGGCACCCAAACCCTGAAGGGGCTGTGGGCAGCCTTAGACGGCCCTCTGCCCCTTACCCAGGCTAGCCAGGCACCCCAGTAGCAACCCGAATCCTGAAGGGGCTGTGAGCAGCCTGAAATGGCCATCAGCCCCTCACCCAGGCTACGCAGGCATGCCAGCAGGTGGACATCCCCCAAGGGGTCCCAGACTGCAAGAGGGCACAGGTTGGACTGAGGGACCCTCCAGAGTGCACAAATTTTTGTGCACTAGGCCTCTAGTATAAAATAATGCTAAACATCAGTAATTATAAGAAAGATGCAAATTAAAACTTCAATGAGATATTACCTCACACCTGGCAGAATGGCAATCATCAAATAAGTCAACCAACAAGTGCTATGGAGAATGTGGAGAAAAGAGAAGAATACTTGTGTACTGCTGAAGGGAATGCACACTGGTGCAGCGGCTATGGAAAACATTATGGGGTTTCCTCAAAGAATTAAAAACAGAATTGCCTTTTGACCCATCAATTCTACTTCTGGGAATATATTCTACAAATCCAAAATACCAGTCAAAAAGAACATATCCACCCCTATGTTCATATCACATTATTTACAATATCTAAGTTCTGGAAATAGCCCAAGTGTTCATCAGTAGATGAGTGGATAAACAAGCTGTGGTATATGTACACCATATAATATTATGTGGCTATAAAAATTAAAAGAAGGATCTCTTTCCCTTCTTGATGGAATGGACCTGGAGATTATTATGATAAATGACATAAACCAGTAAGATAAAGACTTACATGTGGAATCTAATGAACAAAATAAATGGATGAATAGATCCATTGACATGAATACATAGAACAGATTGGCAGATCTCAGAGGGGTGAGTGTTGGTAGGGACTAATTATGCAAAGAACATGTATGCATAATCCATAGACTCAGACAACAGTATGGTGAAGGCCATGGTGGTGGTTGAGGTATACAAAGGGGTAATGGTGGACATTGGTAAAAATGTTAACAATAAAAATATGAATCAGAAAAAAATACAACTATAAAAAATTTAGAAAGAATTTTACCTCCCAAAATTCTTTCACTATGTAAAAAAAGGAAGAAACCATAGTCATATTATTTTTATTTGGAGGCATTAATTATTTATTTTAATAGCCTAGTTTTCCCCTATATAATATTATCTCCCAAATGACATAATATAAATACTATCTAAACTAATAAAAGTGGAATAGTAAAATTAACCGTTTCTCCGGGACGCCCAACAGACAATCAGAGCGACTGTATGCAAATTAACCCAGCCAACATGGCGGCCGCCACTCACAGAGTAAACGGCAGTGTCCGTTGCAGCAGGAGCAAAAGGGAAACTGCCTGCGCATAGGCTTGGCTTAGTCTGCCTCAAAGTAAAACAAAGCAAAACATTTTGCAACAATGTAAAATCATAGAATCCTCCGGAGCTGAAGGAAGCCTGGCCTGAGTCTAAGAGTAACATTGTGTCGTTATAGAAGCCGGGAGCTGAAGCTTCTTATTAGGCCTTGCCTTAAAGGAACAGCATCAATTATAGGAGATAAACAAACCCCAGGCCTTAAAGGAACACCATCAATTATAGAAGATAAACAAACCCCAGGCCTTAAAGGAACAGCATCAATTATAGAAGATAAACCTCAGAACCTGTGTCCAGCCAGCCTTGGTGGGACGTTGGGTCATTGGGGGCTGTGGGCAGCCTTAAAGCCTGAAAGCTTCAATCAGCCCATCACCCACGCTGGCCACAACCCAATGGGGTGAGGGATGTTCCTCAGGGGGCTTGGCCAGCCTGGAGACAGACATCAGCCCCTCACCCAGGCTGGTCAGGCATGCCAGCAGGTGGACATCCCAGAGGGTCCCAGA